>PVKP010017924.1:0-45163 GCA_004027715.1 Plecturocebus donacophilus | reverse complement strand
GCAAGACTCTGTCTCAAAAAAAAAAAAAAAGAATAGCTGTTTGTATCCTCATCTTTATTAGTACTTGAAACTGTCAGGTTTTCTGATTTTTGGTTTTAGCCATTTCAATAAGTTTGTAGTGGTATTTCATTGTTGTTTCAGTTTGTATTTTCCTAACAAATATTCATGTTGAGCATCTCTTTTATATAGCAAATTATCTTATCATTTAAATATATATTCTTTGTACAATGTTTTTCTTTTTACTGAATCATTTTCTTATTGAGTATTGAAAATTCTTTATGTACTCCTGATATAAACCCTTTATAAGATATGATACCAAATATTCTCTCTTGGTCTGTAGTTTGTCTTTTAACCATCTCTTTAGAAGAGTAGAAGTTTTAAATGTTGATGAAGTCCAATTGGTAGATTTTTTTAAGGTTAGCCAAGTGAAACAGTGGGAGTGGAGAAGGAACAAAGAAATCTGTAACTAGTTGTAATCAATTTGCTGTAAACACCACTGCACTCAGCCTAACTTTTTTTCTTGTATAGATTATATGGATCTTTTTACGTGTGTTGAAGAAATCTTTCCATAACCCTCAAGGTCACACAGATTTTTCTCTATTTCTTATAATAGTTGTATGGTTTGCATTTAGGTCTTTGATCCATTTTGAGATGATTTTCTATAAGGCTTAAGTTATAGATCAAGGTTTTCTATGTTAGTCTGATTTTTATTTTTTCTTTTGGCATGTGGATATCCAGTTGTTCCAATACTACTTTTTGGAACGCCTATTCTTTATTCATTTAATTACTTTTGCAACTTTGTCAAAAATCAATTGGCCACATATGTGCAGGTTTATTTCTGGGCTCTATTGTGCTCCATTGATGTACATGTCTATCCTTTCACTAGTCCTATGTTATAGCTTTATATAGTCTGTCAACCAGGTAGTAGGAGGGCTTCAACTTCATTCTTTTCCTAAATGATTTTGGCTAAACTAATTCCTTTATGCTTTCAGATAAATTTTAGAATCAGCTTATCAATTTCTACAAAAATTCCTGCAGAGATTTTGATTGGTATTTTGTTGAATCTGTAGGTTAACCTAGAGAAGAATCAGCATGCTTAAAAATATTGAATCTTCAAACCCGTAAACATGACATATCTCATCATTTATTTAGGTCTTATTTGTTTTCTTTCCTCACTGTTTTGTACATAGTATGCAGATCTTGCACATATTTAGTGAGATTTATGTCTAAGTATTTCATGTTTTTTTCAGTGCTATTGTAAATAGTACTTTAGAAAATTTTCACTTTTAATTTAATTGATTTTTGCATATTGACTTTGTATTCTGTGGTCTTGCTAAGTTTACTTACAGTTCTAATAACTTTTTTGTAGATTCTTTGGCATTTTCTATGAAGACAATCATTTCATCTCCAAATAGAGACCTTTATATTTCATCTTTTGAACTCTCTCTTCTTTTTCTTTCCCTTCCTTCCTTCTTTCCTTTCTTTTTCTTTCTGTTTTTCTTTTTTCCTTCTTTCCTTCCTTTCTTTCTGCCTTTCTGCCTTTCTTTCTTTCTTTCTTCTTTCTTCTCTCTCTCTCTCCCCTCCCTCTCATCCTTCCTTCCTTCCACCCTTCTTTCTTTTTTTGAGACAGAGTGTCACTTTGTCACCCAGGCTAGAGTGCAGTGGCATAGTCCCTGCTCACTGCAGGCTGGACCTCCTGAACTCAAGTGATCAGCCTCCCAAGTAGCTAGGACTGTAGGCGGGCACCACCATGCTAGGTTACTTTTTAATTTTTTTTGTGGAGACAGGGTCTGCCTATGTTGCCGAGACTGGTCTCAAACTCCTGGGCTCAGGTGATCCTCCTACCTTGGCCTCCCAAAGCGCTGAGATGACATTGTGAGTCACCACACGTGGCCTTTTTCTTTTTCTTGCCTTACTACAGTGTCTAGGGTCTCCAGTACACTGTTGAATAGTTCAGTATGTTGAACAAATATCCTTGCCTTGTTTCTCATCTTAGAGGGAAAGTATACAGTCTTTCACCACTAAATTTCTGTTAGCAGTGGAGTTTTTACAGATACCCTTGATCATATTGAGGAAATTTCCTTTAAAAATGAACACTGAATTTTGTCAAAGCATTTTTCTGCAGCTACTAAGAAGCCTATATAATTAAAAAAAATTTTTTTGATATGGTAAATTATATTGCTTGATTATTGAATGTTGAACGTTTCAATCTTTAATTCCTATAATAAATGCCACTTGGGTCTGATGCATTATCTTTTTTATATATACTTAAATTTGATTTGCTAAGATTTTCTTCAGAATTTTTGCATCTATTTTCACAGGGGATATTGGTCTATAATTTTATTTTCTTGCAATATCTTTGTGTGGTCATGATATTGGGATACTGCTGGTATCATACAATGAATTAAAAAGTGTTCTCTCATTTACTATATTATTAAAGAGTTTTTGTAGAATTGGTATTCCTTTTTTTTTTGAGAAGCAGTTTCACTCTTGTTGCCCAGGCTGGAGTGCAATGGCACCATCTCAGTTTACTGCAACATCCACCTCCTGGGTTCAAGCAATTCTCCTACCTCAGCCTCTCAAGTAGCTGGGATTACATGCATGTGCCACCATGCCTGGCTAATTTTTGTATTTTTAGTAGAGACGAGATTTCACCATGTTGGCTAAGCTAGTCTCAAACTCCTGACCTCATGTGATCTGCCTGCCTCGGCCTCCCAAAGTGCTGGGATTATAGGCATGAGCCACCGCACCTGGTCAGTATTATTTATTTCTTAATTGTTTGGTAGAATTTGCCAGTGGAACCACTTGGGCCTGAAGAGGTTTGTTTGTTTATTTATTTTTTGTTAGACGGTTTTTAACTACAAGTTTAGTTTTTAAAAATAGATACAGGACTTTTCATGTTATCTATTTCTTCTTAAGCGAGTTTTAGCAGTTTGTACCTTTCAAAGAATTTGTCCATTTTATGCAACTTACTGAATTTGTTGATCTAGAGTAGCTCATAGTATTTCCTTATTATTCTTTTAGTGTTGGTAGGGTTGGTATTGATATCTACTTTCTGTTCTTAATATTTGCAATTTGTGTTTTTCTTGTTTTTTTCTTGGTAAATGTTATTAATTTTTTTCCAGTGAAAAAGCTTTTGGTCTTATTAATTTTCCCTAACTCTTTAGTTCTGGATTTTATTGATTTCTGCTTGTGTCTTTATTTCCTTCCTATAGTCAATTTGACTTTAATTTGTTCTTCTTTTTTTAGTTTCTTAAGGTGGTAACTTTAGACCGTTGTTTTCTTATTCAATTCAAAATATTTTCTAATTTCTCATGTGATTTCTTCTTTGACTCATGGGTTGTTTATAAGTGTGTTGTTCAATTTCCAAATATTTTCAATTTCCCAGATACCATTTTGTTAATAATTTTGTTTGATTCTGTTGTGATGCAAGAAATACTTTGCATAACTTAATTATTTAAACTCTTAAAGATGTATTTTAAGTGATAGAATTTGATCTGTCTTGGCGAGTGTTCTATATGCCCTTGAGAAGAATGTGTATTCTGCTATTGTTAGGTGGATAAATATCAATTAGGTCAATGGTTTATGGTTTTATTCCGGTTTTCTATATCCTTACTGATTTTCTCCCTACTTGTACTACCTACAACTGGGAGAGGAGTGCTACAGGAGATTTTTATATCTCTCCTTTCGGGTTTATCAGTTTTGTTTCATGTAGTTTGAAGCTCTGTTCTAAGGTGCATATACATCCACGGTTGTTATGTCTTCTTGTAAAATTGATTCTGTTTTTACTATGTAATGTTCCTCATTATACCTAGAAATATTTCTTGTTCTGAAGTCTGCTTTGTCTGATATTAATACAGCAACTCCAGCTTTTTTCAAGTTTTATTTTATTTTTGATTGACACGTGATAATTGTACTTTTTTTTTTTTTTTTTTTTAATGGAGTTTTACTCTTGTTGCACAGGCTGGAGTGTAATGGCATGATCTCGACTCACTGCAACCTCTGCCTCCCAGGTTTCAGCAATTCTCCTGTCTTGGCTTCCTGAGTACCTGGGATTACAGGAATGAGCCACCACCCCTGGCTAATTTTGTATCGTTTTTTTGAGACATAGTCTCACTCTTGTTGCCCAGGCTGGAGTTGCAATGGCATGATCTTGGCTCATTGCAACCTCCGCCTCCCAGGTTCAAGCGATTCTATTGCCGCAGGTTCTCGAGTAGCTGGGATTTTACAGGCTCCCACCAAAACGCCCGGCTAATTTTGTATTTTTAGTAGAGATGGGTTTCACCATGTTAACTAGGGTAGTCTCAAACTCCTGATCTCAGGTGATTCACCAACCTCAGCCTCCCAAAGTGCTGGGATTACGGGTGTGAGCCACCGCACCTGGCCTAATTTTGTATTTTTAGTAGAGACGGCGTTTCACCATATTGGTCAGGCTAGCCTCGAACTCCTGACCTGGGGTGATCTGCCCACCTCGGCCTCCCAAAGTGCTGGAATTACAGGCATGAGCCACAGCAACCAGCCTCAATAATTGTACATATTTATGGAGTACAATATAATGTTTTGATACACGTATATATTGTGTAATGATCGCATCGGGGTAATTAGCATGTCTATCACCTTAAACATTTATCATTTCTTATGGCGAGAACATTCAAAATCCTCTCTTCTACCATCTTATTAGATGTTTTCTATTCATTCCATCTGGTTTTCTTTCTTTCCATCTTTGTCTTCCTTTGGATTGAGTATGCATTGTGTCTCCATTTCTTTTCCACTATTGGCTTATAATTTATGCCTCTTTAAAAAATTTTTAGTGATTAAAATGAGAAAAAAAATTTTAGGGACTGTCCTAGGTTTTACAACATATATCTTAATAAAAGTGTACCTTTAAATGATAAAATGTTACTTTAAATATAGCATGAGGGTGAGGGTGCTGTGGCTCACACCTGTAATCCAGCATTTTGGGAGGCTGAGGCAGGCAGATCACCTGAGGTCAGGAGTTCGAGACCAGCTTGGCCAACATGGTGACACCTGTCTCTACTGAAAATACAAAGATGAGTCGGACATGGTGGCACATGCCTGTAATCCCAGCTACTCAGGAGGCTGAGGTGGGAGAATCGCTTGAACCTGGAGGTGGAGGTTGCAGTGAGTCAAGATCATACCACTGCACTCCAGCCTGAGTGACAGAGTGAGACTCTGTCTCAAAAAACAAACGAAAAAAATGAATATAGCATGAGGGTCTGACAACAGTATACTGCACACCCTTCCTTCCCATCTTTTGTAGAGCAGCAGTTCCCCCTTATCGGCAATTTCGTTACCTGTGATCAATCCAGGTCCCAAAATATTAAGGCACTTAGAGAAAGACTACATTCACATGGCTTTTATCACAGCATACTGCTATAATTGTTTTATTGTATTATTGTTATTGTTAATCTCTTACCTTGCCTAATTGATAAAGTTTATCATAGGTAGGTAGGTGATATGGTTTGGCTGTGTCCTCATCTTAAATTGTAATAATCCCCACCTGTCAAGGGTGGGAGCAGGTGGAGATAATTGAATCATGGGGGCAGTTTTCCCCATACTGTTCTCGTGGTAGTGATTAAGTCTCACGAGAGCTGATGGTTTTATAAATGGGAGTTCCCCTACACACACTGTTTCGCCTGCCAACACGTAAGATTTGGCTTTGCTCCTCCTTTGCCTTCTGCCATGACTGTGAGACCTCCTCAGCCATGCTGAACTGTGAGTCGATTAAAACTCCTTTCCTTTAGAAATACCGAGTCTTGGGTATGTCTTTATTAGCAATATGAGAACAGACTAATACAGTGGGCATAGGAAAAAACATAGCATATACAGGGTTTAGTGCTATCTGCAGTTTCAGGCAGACACTACAGGTACCGGAATGTATCCCCTGCAGAGATTGTCATAAATGCATATGTAAAAGTGGTGTATGACAACAATATATTTCACTTTTAATCTGCTATAAATATATAATACATTGCTACTACTTTTGCTTTAAATTAGATATTGGCAAACTATAGCCTGTGGACCAGATGTAGCCAGCCTTCTGTTTCTGTAAATAAGGTATGATTAGAACACAGCACACTCCATAGTTTGTTGGCTAAGGCTGCTTTTGCACTGCAATTGCAGAATTAAGCAGTTGCCCTAAAGACCATATGACCACAAAACCTAAAATATTTACTATTTGGTCCCTGACAGGAAAAAAATTCTCAATGTCTATTTTAAATAGTTATCTTTTCAAGCATTTAAAAAGCAACAGTTCTGTTTTGTTTTTTTAAGAGAGTCTAGCTCGGTCGCCCAGGCTGGAGGGCAATGGTGTGATCTCGGCTCACTGCCTCTGCTTCCCAGGTTCAAGCAATTCTCTTGCTTCAGCCTCCTGAGTAGCTAGGACCACAGGCACGTGCCTCCATGCTTGGCTAATTTTTTTGCATTTTTAGTAGAGACAGGGTTTCACCTCATGATCCACCCGCCTCGGCCTCCCAAAGTGCTGGGATTACAGGCATGAGCCACCGCACCTGTCCAAGGCAACGTTATTTTTTATGCTTACCTTTATTCCATTTCCAGCACTTGTTATTTTTTAATGTATATCCAACTTTCTAGCTGGTATCATACTCCTTTTACCTGAAGAACTTCCCTTAGCATTTTCTTTTTGTATTGGTCTGCTGGCAATTAATTCTCTTAGTTTTTGTTTAAGGTAATCTTTATCCCTTCTGCTTTTTTTTTTTTTTTTTTTTTGAGATAAAATTTACATAACATAAAATTAAACATTCACCATTTTAAGATGTACAATGGCATTTAGGACATTTACAATGCTGTGCAGCCATCACCTCTATCTAGTTCCAAGACATTTCATCATCCCAAAAGAAAACCTCATAAGCAACCACTTCCCATTCTCCCTTCCCACATCCCCTGGTAACCACTCATCAACTGTCTGCCTCTATGGGTTTACCTGTTCTGGATGTTTCATATAGATGGAGTCATATGACATTTTGTGTCTGGCTTCATTGATTTAACACAGTGTTTTCAAGTTTCGTCCACATTGCAGCAGGTATTTCATACCCTTTGTAGCAGAATAATATTCCATTGTATGGTCACATCACATTTTAGCTATCAACTGTTTCTACCTTTTGTACTGTTTGTTTACTATTGTAAACAGTGCTGTGTTGAATATCTGTGTGCATGTATTTGTTTGAGTTCCTGTTTCCCATTCTTTTGGTTTTACCTAGAAGTGATATTTTTGGATCCTATGATAATTCTGTGTTTAACTTTTTGAGGAATTGTCAAACTGATTACCATAGCAGCTGTACCATTTTTCATTTTCACCAACGCTGTGCAAAGGTTCCAATTTCTCCACATCCTCACCAAAACTTGGTATTCTACGATTTTTTTTGTTATGACCAACCTAGTATATATGAAGTGGTGGCTCATTGTGGTTTTGATTTACACTTCCCTAATGATTAATGATGTTGAATATTTTTTCATGTGCTCTGGAGAAATGTCTATTCAATTTTTAGCCTATTTTTTTTAAGTTATTTTTAGATTTGGGAGTACATGTGTATGTTTATTGCATGAGTACACTGGATAATGGTGGGGATTTGGCTTCCAGTGTACCCAATACCCAAATACCGAACATCATACCCAATAGGTAATTTTTCACTTCCTTTCTGCCCCCCTCCCCTTCCCTTTTATCCTTCCCCCTTTGGAGTATATTCTCTCCACCTTTATATCCATGTGGGTCCTTTGTTTAGCTCCCATTTCTAAGTGAAGACATACAATACTTGAATTTGCCTATTTTTAAATTTAATTGTCTTTTTGTTGTTGAGTTGTAGGAAACACTACAACTTTCATTCTATATCTTTATTCCGGATATAAATATTCTGTGTGTTCTTTTTGTTCTCTTGGCAGTGTCCTTTGATGCACAAAAATGTCTCATTTGGATTAAGTCCAATTTATCTATTTTTCTTTGGTTGCTTGTGCTTTTAGGGACATATCTAAGAAATCATTTCCAATTCCAAGGTCATGAATATTACCTCTAAGATTTCTTTTAAGGGTTTAATAATTCTAGCTGTTATATTTAGGTCTTTAATTCACTTTGAGTTAATTTTTATATGTGGTGTAAAATAAGGGTTCAACTTCATTCTTCTGCAAGTAGATATCTAGTTCTTTTAGCACCTATGTTGAAAAAACTGGTCATTTTCCATTGACTAGTGTTGTCACCCTTGTTGAATATCAGTTGTCCATAGATGTGAGAGTTTCCTTCTTGACTCTCAACTTTATTCTGTTGATCCATATAGCTATTCTTATGTTGTTGCCACACTATTTTGATTTCTGTCGCTTTATAGTAAGTTTTGAAATTGGGAAGTGTGACTTCTCCATATTCTCCTTTCTCAAGATTGTTTTGCATATTCAATGTCCCTTGAAGTTCCATATGAATTTGAGAGTCAGCTTTTCCATTTCTGCAGAAAAAGGCTGTTGAGATTTTGAGAGGGATTATTTTGTGCCTATAAATCACTTTGGGAGTTACTGCCATCTTATTAAATCATCCAACTTATGAAAATGAGGTAGTTTTTCATTTATTAAGGTCTTAATGTCTTTCAAGAGTGTTTTATAGTTTTCATTGTAAAAGTCATGCATCTCCTTGGTTAAGTTTATTCCAAAGCATTTTATTATTTTTGATACTATTGCAAATTAAATTGTTTTCTTAATTTCCTTATTGGAGTATTGCCAGTACCATAGAGTTATGTTTGTTGATCTTGTATCCTGCAGCTTTGCTGAATTTGTATATTAGCTCTAACAGTTGTTTTTTGTGGATCTTTTAGGATTTTTCTCTATATGGGGTCATGTCTTCTGTGAACAGAGATAGTTTTACTTCTTCTTTTCTAATTTGGAGGTCTTCTGTTTCTGTTTCTTCTTGATTGCTCTAGCTAGGACCTCCAGTACTATGTTGAACAGAAATGGCAGGAGCAGCCATCTTTGTCTTGCTCCTAAAGGAACCAGCTCTCAGTCTTTTACCATTGAGCTAGTTGTGCTTTTTCACATGTGCCTTTAATCATGTTGAAGCTGTTCCTTTTCATTGTTAGTTTGTTGGGTGGGTTTGGTTTTGTTTTGATTTTTTTTTTTGAATGTAGAAAAGCAATTTATTCCATTTTAAGCACTTACACAGTTTGTCATGGAGAATAACAGGCCTGCCAGTGAAACAGGTCACCCAAAATCGAGATGTCATCACACAGTGGTCAAGGATGAATGCCTCAAAAAATAAAGCAACTTTTATCAAGGATTTATTTAATTTTTAAAACAAATACAAGTTACTGATTCACGCTTCTCAACTTGACAGTCTACCTGTGGCATAACTGTCAGGTAAAAACATACATCTTTACAACTTGGTGGTCCCAAGTTAAAAAAACAAAAACATCATTTCACAGGAAGGAAGGAAGCCATATGAAAACAGCTCAAGAAACACACTAATGAGCAAAAATATATGGAGAAAGAGGAATGTGTAGTTCTGACTTAACTGAAGAAGCCAAGAGGAAACGGGTCCATGTATGAAACTGCATCCTGGAAAGTCAAGTGTCAAGATTTTTGAGGCTGGGCGTGGTGGCTCACACCTGTAATCCCAGCACTTTGGGAGGCCGAGGTGGGCGGATCACGAGGTCAAGAGATCGAGACCATCCTGGCCAACATGGTGAAACCCCGTCTCTACTAAAAGTACAAAAAATTAGCCGGGCGTGGTGGTGCACGCCTGTAGTCCCAGCTACTCGGGAGGCTGAGGCAGGAGAATCGCTTGAAACCGGAAAACGGAAGTTGCAGTGAGCCGGGATTGCGCCACTGCACTCCAGCCTGGCGATAGAGCGAGACTGTCTCAAAAAAAAGATTTTTGAGTAGGAATCTATATGACTTGAGTCTCCCCTATTTCCTGAATAAAAGTGAAATCTTTCAGTATTTATACTTCATGGCTCAGGTACCTAACTCATTTGACTCTATTCCTCACCCAGTCTAGCCTTTACTTAAATGAGTCTGAAAAACTTGGGATATAGCATAAGAAGAAAAATAATCACACATAATATTCCCCTTTCTGTAGCTATTTTAGACCTGGGTTTGTTACTAGAAAATTCCAGAAGAAAATGTCAATATAAGTCTCTGGCTTTGCTGAATCAAGCCCTCCCACTAATATTTAGAAAACACTCACTGTTTGGGCTAATCGCATTACTGGTGGTACCTGTTCTATAGAGGGATAGCTGAACAAAGTCTGTGTCTCAAAATGAGTGTTAAATCAATCTCAGGGTTGAGAAGAAAAAAAGGGGAGTCTAAAATCACAGGAAGTAAGGACATATCTAGGACCGTTGTCCTTCTGGATCCACGCTTCCTTCAGGGTCTTCATCGTGATAAATGTTCTCTGCCATTTGCCACACTTCCATGATATTGTCTTCTGATAAAGGACAAATCATCCAAGGTTCACTGGGATTCCAGGAGAAATCAGATATCTTGGCAATGTGGTCACCATGAATGAAAAATAACTCTGGTGGCCTGTCTTCTGCATCTTCTAGGAATTGTTCCTCTCCAGTTTTATTCAAATCCCAGACATTCAGTCTGCAATGAGTACCACTGGAAGCCAAAATAGTCTCATTGTGAGGTGACCACTGAATCTGGGATATCATCCTTATGTGATTCAAAGGAATGCAACCTAAGTTTCAGATTTCCCAGATCCCATAAGACAACAGTCTTGTCAGCTGATCCTGTGGCAAGAATGAACTCACTGTAAGGAGTGAAAGAGAGGCAGTTCACTCCAGCAGCATAAGCGTCAAGAGTGGCTTGCTTTGGAAGTATTGTTTGAACAAGTATCCCCAATCATAAGTGCCTGATCAACAACTGACCCAAACAGAGACTCATGGAGCAGATGCCAAGAAACACCTTCTGCTACTGCTGTATGCCCTCTAAAGACAGTCTTCACATCCACCACTTTTCCCTCCTTTGGACGGCACTGATGTCCCACAGGCAGATGGTGTGGTCATCTGAAGCACTAAGCAAGTACCCACTGAGATTTGGGTTCCAAGAAAGCCCATAGCCTGCCTTCTGATGTCCACAGAGTCACAAATTGGGGTTGCCCTCTCCAGGAGGGTCTGGTTTAGAAGGATGTTTTGTATAGTCAAAAACAAAAACATCACCGGAAGGAGTCTCTTGCGATGATACAAGGGTTCTGGGGCACATAATGGGCCCTGTTTACTACTCCTTCATGGTTGATCTCGATTTCTATTTCAATTTTTCCACTAACTGAACCAAAACCTCCAAATTCTCCTTTTTCACGTTGTAGTGTGATGCATCAAACTGAGCATCATCATTAGGGAGTTGCACACTGGCTATAACTAGATGGTTTTGTTCATCCGATGTGTGTGTCCCCAGGACAAGTCGATGAATGCTGAAATCTTTCCCTTCTGGTCTGGTTACATCTGGAAGCCACTGGGCAGTTAGGCTAGGCCACTCCAGAGCATGGGTCATCACCAAATCATAAAGAAATGTGTGTTCTTTTTCCATATTTTATACCCCTTGGTGATCACTCGTTCTTCCACTGCATTGTCAAAGGCTGCTTCCTTGTTGACCATGGCAGGCAAGCGAGCAGGAAGGGAGCGGGGGAATCCTGGAGTCGAGTGTTGCAGGAGGGGTCGGGAGGCTGCAGGTCTGTTTTGGTTTTAATGGAAGCATGTTGGGTTTTATAGTTACATCAACTGACATGATCATATGAGGATTTTTTTTCATTCTATTAATATGATGTATTACGTATGTTAAACCACCATTGTATTTCTGGGACAAATCCCAGAGAATCACTTGAGCTTCGGAGGCAGAAGTTGCAGTGAGCCAAGGTCACACCACTGCACTCCAGTCCGGGAGACAGAGTGAGACCCTGTATCATGAAAAACAAAAAATATCTTTTACTGTGATGGAGGATGTATTCGTTTCTCTTTCTTGTGTCTTTCTGGTTTTGTATTCATTTGCAGCGCATATCTGTGGGCATGCACTTGCTGATGCTGACCTGAGATGAAATTAACATCTGTTTGTTGCTTTGCTTCTTGGCAGTGGGTTGTTTTTCTCCCTGTTTCCATCTCTGGCCTTTTTTCTTTCTTTCTTTTTTTTTCCTGGAGGGCTAGATGTGCATAGGACAGTAGACACTAGGACATGGGCTGGTTCTGCTGAGCTGTTACTGTGTAAGGAGCAGGAAGGCCTGGAGGGTGATTGAGCAGGTCCCGCTAGGAGTCGAGTAGGAGGTGGGCTTGTCACCATGGTTACCGCAGTGGACCACCAGCTTCGCAATTCCCTAGCAACGCTTTGTGCTGTAAGTGACGTTCCTCTCTTAATTTCCTCCTCATGTTGACGCTGCTGTTTGCATCTCCAGGCCTGTGGGTGGACGAGTTCTCTTTGTTGTCTCAGTCCTAGGTGGGCCCTGGGTCTCTCAGTCACAGTGATCCTGTCCCTCCCCTGATGTCGGGAGACCTCTAAGCCAGAGCCCAGGACATATTCCTGCCCCTTGTTTGAGGGGGAAAGCACAAGGTCTCGCCTCTGCTCTGGGGGCAACAGGGTTGACCTCCATTCCCCTAGCAGGTTGAGGCTTTTGTTCCTCAGAAGAGTTCTGGAGGGGGCTTTGTGTGTTTCCCTTGGCACACGGCAGCCACATCTCTGCTCCAGATCTTCACTCCCAAGGAAGTCTCTCTGGTCTGCCCAGCCCCAGTCTTTCTCGTGAGCACCCAGGGGACATCTGTATTAGTTTTATTTATTTTTATGTTTGTTTTTTTGAGATGGAATCTCGCTGTTACCCAGGTTGGAGTGCAGTGGTGCCATCTCGGCTCACTGCAACCTCCATCTCCTTGTTCAAGCAGTTCTCCTGCCTCAGTCTCACGAGTAGCTGGGATTACAGGTGCTAGCCACCATGCCTGGCTAATTTTTGTATCTGTATTTCTATTTCTGGGGGAGGACAGAGTTTTGCTCTTGTTGCCCAGGCTGGACTGCAATGGCGCAATCTCAGCTCACTGCAACCTCCACCTTCCGAGTTCAAGCAATTCTCCTGCCTCAGCCTCTTGAGTAGCTGGGATTACAGCATGCACCACCATGCCCAGCTAATTTTGTATTTTTAGTAGAGATGGGGTTTCTCCATGTTGGTCAGGCTGGTCTCGAACTCCCTACCACAGGTGATCCACCCATGTCAGCCTCCCAAAGTGCTGGGATTACAGACATGAGCCACCGTGCCTGGTTATTTTCATATTTTTAGTAGAGACGGGATTTCACCATGTTGGCCAGGCTGCTCTCAAACTCCTGACCTCAAGTGATCTGCCCACCTCAGCCTCCCAAAGTGCTGGGATTACAGGTATGAGCCACCCCGCCCAGCCTGTAGTAATTTTCTGTTGTTGTATGACAGATTGCCACTCATTTAGTGACTTAAAACCATACCCACTTACTAGCTCAGATTTTGAGAGGTCAGAAATTCTGGTGGGCTAACCTGTGGGTTCCATTCTCAGGGTAGCACAGGTTCAAAAGCAGGCATGGGCTGGGCTTTTAGCCTGAGGTTCTGGGACGAATCTGCTTCCAGTGCATCCAGGTGGTTTGCAGAATTCAGTTTTAAGACTCAGGTCCCCAATTCCTTGCTGGCTATCAACTGGGAGCCTTGCTCAGCTCCCTAAGGCCAACAGCTTGCTTTCCAACAGGGTCCTCCAATTTTTTATTTTTATTTTTGAGACGGAGTCTCGCTCTGTCACCAAGGCTGGAGTGCAGTGGCACGATCTTGGCTCACTGCAGCCTCTGCCTCCCAGGTTCCAGCAGTTCTCCTGCCTCACTCTCCCTGGTAACTGGGATTACAGGCATGCGCCACCACACGTGGCTAATTTTTGTATTTTTAGGAGAGATGGGGTTTTACCATATTGGCCAGGCTGGTCTCAAACTCCTGACCTCAGGTGATCCGCCTGCCTCAGCCTCCCAAAGTGCTGGGGTAACAGGTGTGAGCCATCACACCTGGCCAGTCCCTCTATTTTCAAAGCCAGAAACAGAGCATGAACTTAGTCTCGTGTTGCAGACTTTCTGACGTTCCCTTCTGCCAACGATTGGTTTCTCTCCATCAGCAGTAAAGGTATCCTGCTAATGTCTTCTTTTCCCCCTGTAGAGGCGGGGTCTCTGTTGACCAGGCTAGTCTCGAACTCCTGGCCTCAAGCAATTCTGCTGCCTCAGCCTCCCAAAAGCTGAGATGACAGGTTTGCTAATATTTTCATGTGAGGCTCACTGCATCATTTTAATTTCAGGTTTTCCTAGTGTCTTGGCAACAGCTCAGGATGAGACTTTGTCACCAAGGTGGCTCCCTCCTCTCGACACATCAGGCTTGTTTCTACCCCGGTCCCAGGAGCTCAGAGGCTGAAGCTTGAGTCCCTGCCTGAAGGTAAGTTCTCAGCCGGGGAGCAAAGCCTTGGCAGCCAGGTGGATCTGCCCAAGTGTTCAAGACCCAGGCATGCTGGGAGTAAAAGCATTCCTGTCAAGAAGCTGAGCATGGGGAGCAGGAATCTACTTTGGAAAGGGAGACACCAGTTCTGAGACCTCTTCACATAGCTTAGGACGGAAGCTGGAGGGTCATATGGAGGGTGGCAGCTCCCAAGATCCACCTTAGGAGGTGGGGCCGGGCATGGTGGCTCACGCCTGTAATCCCAGCACTTTGGGAGGCCGAGGTGGGCGGATCACCTGAGGTTGGTAGTTCAAGACCATCCTGGCCAACATGGCAAAACCCTGTTCCTACTAAAAATACAAAAATTAGCCAGGTGTGGCAGTGAGTGCCTGTAATTCCAGCTACTCGGGAGGCTGAGGCAGGAGAATTGCTTGAACCCAGGAGGCGGAGGTTGTAGTGAGCTGAGATTGTGCTGCTGCACTCCAGCCTGGGCAACAGAGCGAGACTCTGTAAAAAAAAAAAAAAAAAAAAAAAAAAAACCCAAGGTCCGTGTACCTGAAATGGCCCCAACCCACTTGGGGACAGAGCAAACATGGGTGCTCACATCAAGGGATCATCTTGGTTTTAACTGAGTGCAAGGTTGTGGGCTACGGGCAGAGCATGTCCCTGGTGCTTAGAGGACAGTCATGGAGCCACACTGTTTCTGGATCATTTGCATTTACCATCATCCTCTTCTACCTGTGCCACCTGAGCATCAGCTCTGCCCATCCCACTGGCACCTCTGGACCTGGCTTCTACCAACATGGAACCAGGGGTTTGCAAGGGAGAGAATACAGTCGTGGCTTCTTGGTTCCTGTTTCTGATTGGGTAAAGCCCCTTCCTCATCCCTCTTTATCACTCACCAGTAGAGACAGAAGTGAAAAGCCGTGGCTTTAGGCTGCTCTACAAAACAAAAACAACAGCAACAATAAGGTGGATTGAATGAGCATGAGTAAACTCTTACGCTACAGTCAAGTCAGAGAATTTTTTTTTTTTTATCTCGGTACTCTGCAACCTCTGCCTCCTGGGTTGAAGCGATTCTCCTGACTCAGCCTCCTAAGTAGCTGGGACTACAGGCGCCTGCCACTGCACCCGGCTAATTTTTGTATTTTTGGTAAAGATGTGGTTTCACCATGTTGGCCAGGCTGGTCTTGAACTCTTGACCTCAGGTGATCTGCACACCTCAGCCTCCCAAAGTGCTAGGATTACAGGCGTGAGTCACTGCGCCTGGCCAGAATTTGCTTTCTTCACTTGAGTTTGTTTCTCCTTCTTATGTCAAAGACTAGAAAAAAAATAGGTGTGAGAGAGACGTTCAGAACCATCAGGCTCAGTAGCAGGCGCGCCAGCACTCAGTCCCAGGGCTCCCGTGCACCAGGCAGGGCTTCTTCCACTGTTCCACAGTTCATGGCTAAGACCTGCCCCAACCCACCTTCTCCCCCTTCAGCCCTCTCCTGCTTTTCCTTTTGCCTGGGGAAAGACTTTGATAGGAGCCCATTGGGAGAAAACACAGTAAGATGATACATGTATGTTCTTTTTTTTAGACGGAATCTTGAGCCGTCACCCAGGCTGTAGTGTAGTGATGCGATCTCGGCTCACTGCAATCTCTGCCTCCTGGGTTCAAGCAATTCTCCTGCCTCAGCCTCCTGAGTAGCTGGGACTACAGGCATATGCCACCATGCCCAGCTAATTTTTTTGTATTTTTAGGAGAGACGGGGTTTCACCATGTTGGCCAGGATGGTCTCGATCTCCTGACCTCGTGATCCGCCTGCCTCAGCCTCCCAAAGTGCTGGGAATACAGGCATGAGGATACATGTATATTCTTAAGAAATATTTACACATGAAACAGTGAGCACCAATTTATCATTTAGGAAATTAGAAAATACCAATATATTAAGAAAAAAAATCCACCCATTGAGATGGATCATGCCTGTAATCCCAGCACTTTGGTGGATTGAGGCATGAGGATCACTTGAGCCCGGGAGTTCAAGACTGGCCTGGGCAACAGAGTGAAACCCCGTCTCCACAGAAAATTACAAAAGTTAGCCAGGAACGGTGTTGTGTCTGCAGTCCCAGCTACTTGGGAGGCTGAGGCCAGAGGATCACTTGAGCCCACAGAGGCTACAATGAGCTGTGAAGGTGCCACTGCACTCCAGCCTGAGCAACAGACTGGGACCCTATCTCAAGGAGAAAAAAAAAACCCAACCAAACATTCTACTATGCAAAGATAATACTGCCAATATTCTGTGTTTCTTCAAAATTTTTTTTTTTTTTTTGAGATGGAGTTTTGTTTTGTTGCCCAGGCTGGAGTGCAATAGCACAATCTTGGCTCACTGAAACTTCCACCTCCTGGGCATGGTGGCTCACGCCTGTAATCCCAGCTACTTGGGAGGCTGAGGCAGGAGAATCACTTGAACCCGGGAGGTGGAGGTTGCAGTGAGCTGAGATTGGCGTGAGCCACCATGCCCAGTTAATTTTGTATTTTTAGTAGAGATTGGGTTTCACTATGTTGGCCAGGCTGGTCTTGAACTCCTGACCTCAAGCGATCCACCCGCCTTGGTCTCCCAAAGTGCAGGGATTACAGGCTTGAGCCACTGTGCCTGGCCCCAAATTTTTATTTATAGATGTATGTTTACAAACTCATTACATGTGCTATAGTTTGTAGTCAATGTATTCAAACAAGAAACAGGCCGGTCACGGTGACTCAGGCTTGTAATCCCAACACTATGGGAAATGGGGGCAGGAGGATCACTTGAGGCCAGGAGTTCGAGACTAGCCTGAGCAACGTAGCGGAACCCTGACTCTACAAAAAGCACACGAGCGTGCGCACACACACACACACACACACACACACACACACACGTTTTGTTTTTTTTAGAGAGAGTCTTGCTCTGTTGCCCAGGCTGGAGTTTAGTTGTACAATCACAGCTCATTGCCACCTCTGCCTCCCAGATTCAAGCAATCCTCGTGCCTCAGCCTCCCAAGTAGCTGGGATTACAAGGAGTGAACCACTGTGCCTGGCTTCTACAAAAAAATAAAAATAGGCCAGGCATGGTCACTCACACCTGTAATCCCAGCACTTTGGGAGGCTGAGGCAGGTGGATCACCTGAAGTCAGGAGTTCAAGACCAGCCTGGCCAATGTGATGAAATCCCATCTCTACTAAAAATACAAAAAATTAGCCAGACATGATGGTGCATGTCTGTAATCCCAGCTACTCGGGAGGCCGAGGCATGAGAATCACTTGAATCCAGGAGACAGAGGTTGCAGGGAGCTGAGATTACACCCTACTACTGCACACCAGCCTAGGCAACAGAGCAAGACCCCATCCCCCCAAAAAAGTTTTATATATTTTTTTTTTGAGATGGAACATTGCTCTGTCAGTCACCGAGGCTGAAGTGCAGTGGCACAATCTCGGCTCACTGCAGCCTCTGCTCCCCAAGTCTGCTGCCTCAGCTTCTTGAGTGGCTGGGATTACAGGCATATGCCATGACACCCAGCTGATTTTTTAATTTTAAGTAAAGACAGGGTTTCACTGTATTGGCCAAGCTGGTTTTGAACTCCTGACCTCAGGTGACCCACCTGCTTCGGCCTCCCAAAGTGCTGGGATTACAGGCGTGAGCCACCGTGCCTGGCCTGTTTCTTCTATTAATTACATTTTTGGGGTAATGGGTGGGGGTTGGAGTAAATTGCATATTGACTTCTGAGACACAGATACACATATTTATTAAGAAAAAAATCCAGTTGGGTGTGATGATTCACCATATAATCCCAATGTTTTAGGAGGCTGAGGCGGCCAGATTGCTTGAACCTAAGGGTTTGAGACCAGCCTGGGCGATACAGTGATACCCCAACACTACCGAAAATTTTAAAAATTAACTGGGCATGTGACATAGTCCCAGCTTCTCGGGAGGCTGAGGTGGGAGGATCGCTTGAGCCTGGGAGTCCAAGGCTGCAGTGAGCTGTGATTGCACCACTGCATTCCAGCCTGGGTGACAGAGTGAAACTCGGTCTCAAAAACAAAACAAAAATCCAAGTCGGGCCTCATGAGCTTGAGTCCCTATCACATTTCCAAGGTGAGGGCTTTGCTCTGGTAATGGGATCCTTCAGAGAAGGCTTTCTCCCACCTGTGCCCTTGTGGGGATAGCGGTCGGAAGTGGGGTCCCAGCAGTTGATTGGGAGCCCTGGGCAAGCGTGGCCTCTCACATCCTCTCTCCCCACCTGATGTCTGCCTTCATAGGTGTCTGCTTTCTCAGAACAGCAGAGAAGAACCATGTCCCAGGTGAGCACGGCGTTTCTTTCTACCACACTTTGTTTTCAGCAGGGATTTTCGATGCTCGTAAGAACATGTCTCATGAAAGCTGGGCACGCTTTAAATCCCAGCACTGTGGGAGGCCAAAGTGGGCGGATCACCTCAGGTCAGGTTTTCACCACTAGCCTAGTCAACGTGGTGAAACCCTGTCTCTACTAAAAATACAAAATTAGCCAGATGTGGGGATGGGTACTTGTAATCCCAGCTACTCGGGAGGCTGAGACAGGAGAATTGCTTGAACCTGGGAGGCAGAGGTTGCAGTGAGCGAGATCACACCACCGTACTCCAGCCTAGGTGACAGAGTAAGACTCTGTCTCAAAAAAAAAAAAAATGTATCCGATAATACAAAATGCAAACAGAAGTCAGGATCAGTGAAAACAGGAAGAGAACGGAAGATGAAGGCTGTGGGAAGGGCAGGGTGGAGACACCGTAGAGGCTCCCACAGCTGTGGGTTACCTTGCACTTTTTTTTTTTTTTTTTGGAGATGGAGTCTTGCTCCATCACCCAGGCTGGAGTGCAGTGGCATAATCTCGGCTCACTGCAACCTCTGCTCCTGGGTTCAAGTAATTTTCCTGCCTTAGCTGCCTTACAGCCATGTGCCACCATGCCCAACTAATTTTTTTACTTTCAGTAAAGACGGGGGTTTCACCATGTTGGCCAGGCTGGTCTTGAACTCCTGACCTCAAGTGATCCGCCCGCCTTGGCCTCCCAAAGTGATGGGGTTACAGGTGTGAGCCACCACACCTGGCCAGATGCCTTGTAAATGTATGTCTGACATCCCTATCACTTCAAAAAGGCAAGTGGATTCCACCTAGTATATGACTTGTGTTGTCTGTTTTAGACAACCGTGTCTACTTCTCAGGGGAAATAAAGCTCTTTTGGGCATTTAGAAATATATTTGATCTTTGTATCTGAGATGTAGCAGGCCCATTCCTCAATCACAGCCACCTTGAAAGAAACACAACAGCAAATCTCTTGTGACTTTTCTTCCCCCGTGTAGAAACAGCAGATACTATGCCAAAGCAGATGTCTGTGATGGTGGTTGTTTAGTGATGAAGAACACTCAGGTCTACAGCGTCAGCCCTATGGGGCTCCACATGACCTAGATGTAACACGGCATTATCTAGAGGAATGAATGAACTGTATGTTCCTGAAATGAGTTGTCATGTCTACTGCCATACAACCCTGAACGTACCTGACCTTGTCTGAAATTGCTTGCCATGATGGTTTATTTATTTACTTACTTGAGAAGGAGTCTCACTCTGTCGCCAGGCTGGAATGCAGTGGCACGATCTCGGCTCGCTGCAACCTCAACCTCCCGGGTTCAAGCAATTATTCTGCCTCATCTTCCTGAGTATCTGGGATTACAGGTGTGTGACACCATGCCCAGATAATTTTTTTTTTTTGAGACACAGTCTTGCTCTTTTACCCAGGCTAGAGTGCAGTGGCACAATCTTGGCTCACTGCAACCTCTGCCTCCCCAGTTCAAGTGATTCTCCTGCCTTAGCCTCCCAAGCAGCTGAGACTATAGGTGTGTGCCACCACGCCTAGCTAATTTTTATATTTTTAGTAGAGATGGGGTTTTGCCATATTGGCCAGGCTGGTCTTGAACTCCTGACCTTGTGATCCACCCACCTCGGCCTCCCAAAGTGCTGGGATTACAGGCATGAGCCACCTCACCTGGCTGGTTATTTTTTTAATTAAAAAAAGTTTTTTGAGATGGAGTCCTGCTCTGTCGCCCAGGCTCGAGTGCAGTGGCATGATCTCGGCTCACTGCAACCTCCGCCTCCCGGGTTCAAATGATTCCCCTGCCTCAGCCTCCTGAGTAGCTTCGATTACAGGCGTGCACCACCATGCCTGGCTAAGTTTTGTATTTTTAGTAGAGATGGAGTTTCACCATATTAACCAGGCTGGTCTCGAACTCCTGACCTCAGGTGATCTGCCCGCTCAGAGTGCTGTGATGACAGGCATGAAACACTGCTCCTGGCCTTCCTTTGTATTTTTTGTTACTTGGCTGTTAGCTCTCTTTGCCCATGAGTGGCATCGGTGTTTTCCATCAGCCTGGAAGCATTCTCCTTCTTTTGCTCCTCTTCACTGCACGTTCTAGGGATGTGTGAATGTGGAGTGCACTGGTCAGAAGTTACAATCCTTAAAGTTGTAAGAGCCAGAAATCCAATTAGAAGTAGGTTAGGATTCTTTTAAAAAGTAATAATTCTAGAACTTTGGGATGCTGAGGCAGGAGGATTGCTTGAGGCCAGGAGTTCAAGACCAGCCCGGGTAATGTGGCAAGACTGTCTCTACAAAAAATACAAAACTTAGCCAGGCGTGTTGGCACGTCTGGAGTCCCAGTTATTCGGGAGGCTAAGGTAGGAGGATCAATTGAGCCTAGGAGGTCAAGGCTGCAATGAGCTGTGATCGTGCCACTGCACTCCAGCCTGGGTGACAGAGGGAGACCCTATCAAAAAAAAAAAAAATCTACAAAGCAGCACCCGAGCCATGGGAAGAGTAGGTTTGCAGTCGGGCACCAGAGGCATCCAGCAACCCAGGTATCGTCAGGTATCTTGTTCCCTGCTTCTGTCACTTTCTTCTCATGTGGACTCTGTCCTTGTGGCCAGAAGTAGCATGGCCCCAGCTCCTCTTCTCACATCTGCAAGTTCTGCTGTGGACAGGGGCTGAATCTCCTTTCCTTGGTCCAATGTGAAAGCTCTTCGGGGAAGATTCCGTTGGTCCAGCCTAGCTCAGATGTATTAGGCCCTCTCTCTAGGCAGCTGTGCACAGGGCAGAGGGGCAGGAGGGGGTTGGTCCTGGAGGAAGATGAGGCCTTGTGAACAAACATTACCGCTCCAACTCCAGGAAGGAAACGTTCACGAGACTGGGTTTCTTTGTCGGTGCTTAGTGAAGCCGAGGATGTCTGGGTGTTTCACACAAGAAATATCTCAGCAGGAGAGGCTGGAACAACGTGGCGAGCCACACCTATCCTGTCCATGAAGCTGTAAGCTGGAGGCTTCACTTGCTGTCTTTTCATAGAAGCCACTGTTTTTTAGGAAGCCAAGTCTACTGGGAATGCCTCCCTGTTAGGGCAATCTGTGTACTGAAGATGATGACAATAATAGTTTTAAATGCTGCCTGTCCAGCACTTTTGTGCTGGTCTCTGCACTTTTTATATATTATTTCATAAATAAACCCATGAGAGGTCTATCCATAGAAATGATATATTTACATGGAAATTATATATGAATTACATAGAAATTACATATTAACTACATAGACATTGTGTATAAACTAGACATGTATGTAAACTACATAGACGTGTATGTGTGTGTATATATATGTATATGTGTATGTGTGTGTGATATATATAAACTATGTAGATACTAGGCGGGGTAGCTTAGCTCATGCCTGTAATCCCAGCACTTTGGGAGGCTGAGGTGGGTGGACCACCTGAGGTCAGGAGTTCGAGACCAGCCTGGCCTCATGGAGAAACCCCATCTCTATTAAAAAAACTAAATAATAATAATAAATTAGTTGGGTGTGTGCTTGTAATCCCAGCTACTGAGGAGGCTGAGGCAGGAGAATCGCTTGAACCCAGGAGGCAGAGGTTGCAGTGAGCCGGTATTGCACCACTGCACTCCAGCCTGGGCCACAGAGCAAGATTCCATCTCAAAAAAAATAAAAATAAACTACATAGACATATGTATAAACTAGAAATGACATGTAGATATTGTTTTGAATATTGGAAAATATATGTATATAAATTATGTGGGAATAATGACATATAATCCACCTCTCCCCATCTTACAGATGAACAAACTGAGGCTAGAGATATTAAGCTGTCTGAGGTCTCACATCTATTATTAGGTGGTGGAGTTGGAATATGAATGCAGTCAGACCATGGAACTGTAGTTGTGTCTACCAGTCCCTGTGCCCAGCGCAGGAATACACTGGCATCTGTGCAGTCTACACCACACTGTCAAAGAAGGTAGCCATTAGCCATGTGTGGCTGCAGACCTGAATTTTAAATTTACATTTAAATTTTAAAATTGAACCGGAGGAAAATATTACTCTGTTAAACACAATTTTATAATTTGGATAAGACTGTATTTTATTGCAACCATTTAAAATAGGTTTTTGTTGTTGTTGTTGTTGTTTGAGATGGATTTTCACTTTGTCGCCCAGGCTGGAGTGCAGCGGTGCAATACCAGTGGCGTGATCTTGGCTCACCGCAACCTCTGCCCCTCTGGTTCAAGCGATTCTCTTGCCTCAGCCTCCTGAGTAGCTAGGACTACAGGTGCCTATCATCACACCCAGCTAATTTTTTTATGTTTTTAGTAGAGACAGGGATTCACGGTGTTAGCCAGGGTGGTCTCAATCTCCCAACCTCATGATTCGCCCAGCTCGGGCTCCCAAAGTGCTGGGATTAGAGGCATAAGCCACCAAACCCAGCCTAAAATAGAGTATCTTAATTGAGATGTGCTGTGAGTATAAAATGCATACCTGATATGGTGTGAAAAAGAATGAAAAAAGCAGTGATTTAAAAATGATTAGATGTCAAAATGACAGTATTTTGGATATATTGGGTTAAATAAGAAATAGTAATTTCACCTGTTTCTCTTTTTAGGAAAATGAAAAATGAAAGTCCCACACAGGGCTGGCATTCTGTACCTCTGTTGGACAGTAGTGGTTTGGTGAGTGAGAGGTCAATATTGATTTAAGACATCAGTGGCTTAGGCCAGGTGGGGTGGCTCATGCCTGTAATCCCAGCACTTTGGGAAGCTGAGGTGGGAGGATCACTTGAGCCCAGGAGTTTGAGACCAGCCTGGGCAACATAGGGAGACTCCGCCTCTACAGAAAGTCAAAAACTTAGCTGGGTGAGGTGGCTTGCACCTGTGGTTCTAGCTATGCTGGAGGCTGAGGCGAGAGGATCACTTGAGCCAGGGAGGTTGAAGCTGCCGTGAGCTGTGATTGCACCACTGCACTCCAGCCTGGGCAACACAGTGAGTCCCTATCTCAAAAAAAAAAAAAAAAGTCACTGGCTTCAGCAGCCTTTAGCCCTTGGTCATGAGTCTTCTAGAGATTAGACTGTTGCCTAAAAGAGAACCGCAGGCTCCTTAGGGTGACTGGGGCTCTGGGTTTCTTTGTGGATTGCCTCTCCCCACTCCCGCATAGCTCCCAGTCCTGGCTGCTGCCCGCAGGCTGTGCCCTGCTTCCCGCCTCTCCTCTGCACGTGCTTGTCTCACTGTTGGAGACACTTTGGATCACCCATTTGGCTATAAACATCCCTCACCACCCCGCTGAAGCAGCATGTGTCAGGGGGGCCCACCCCAGCACTTTATACCAGCATCCTCCCTTGATCTCTGCTGTAGTGACGAAAGCCCCCCAACCCTCACATACGTTTTTAAGACAGTCTTGCTCTGTCATCCAGGCTGGAGTGCAATAGCACGATCTCAGCTCACTGCAACCTCTGCCTCCCGGGTTAAAGTGATTCTCCTGCCTCAGCCTCCTAAGCAGCTGGGATTACAGGTGCTTGCCCCCAAGCCTGGCTGATTTGTTTTGTATTTTTGGTAGAGATGATGTTTCACCATGTTGGCCAGGCTGGTCTCGAACTCCTGACCTCAGTGATTCTCCTGCCTCGGCCTCCCAAAGGGCTGGGATTACAGACGTGAGCCACTCTGCCCAGCCTCATTCCCATTATTTAAACTTTCATTAAACAAAACATAGTGAGACCCCATGTCTACGAAAAATGTAAATAAAATTAGCCTAGCATGGTGGCATATGCCTGTAGTCCCAGCTACTGGGGAGAGGGGGCGCGAGGCGAGAGGATGGTTTAAACCCAGGAGGTAGAGGCTGCAGTGAGCCATAATCACACCACTGCACTCTAGCCTGGACAGAGTGAGACCCTGTCTCAAAAAAAAGAGGAACTCTCGCTCTATCTTTATATATACACACACGTATACACATATATGTATACATATATACACATTTATACATATATTGTACTTTCATACACACATGTATATACATATCAAGATATACCCTCTTATATTTTCTTCTAACAGGTATAAATTGAAAATATTTAAATGGGGGTCTCTAATTCATGGAGCGAGGGGGTGGGAGGGGTGGGGAAGGCCCAGCCCGGTCCTGCATCTGTGGAATCCCTTCTCTGTATTTCCCTTGCTGCTGCCTTAATGTTGAGCGCTATCTTACATTGAGGATTAGAATCATGTGCTAACTGATCATCTGTTATCCTCCTTTCTGGTGACTCTCACCTTTTTTCCACATCAGATCATCTGCAGTTCCCTCCCTTAATTACCATGATGTGGGAGTCCCCATTTCCTATAGGGAAAACAGTCACTTCTGTGAGGGCTCATGGGCTCTCCCCCTCCCCCACACACCCCTTACACCCTGCATTTCATTCTCTTCCTAGTTCCTACCAGACTTTTCTGTGCCTCCTTTGCTCATGCCAGGTGTCTTGCTAGGAATATCCTTCAGACATCAGATCACTGTTTATCTTTGATTCTGCTCACCCGTGACCTCCTAGGAAACTTCACTTGACATGAGTACATTGGATCTGGCTGCCGTCTTCCGCGTGCCCATGCTGTATGTAACTGCATGTCTACCACTGCCTTCAGTGCAATCGGACCGTACAGCTGTGTTCATGTGTTCATCTGGCGGTAGCACATTTAAGCACCTTTAGAACAGGAACAATTCTGTATTCAGCCCTTGATCCCAAGCACCTAGTAGAACACCAGCAGCATGCCAGGTCCTTGGAAGATGCTTGATCATTGAAGGAATGAATGGAGATCTAGTAATGAGATTTTTTTTTTTTTTTTTTTTTTTTTGAGATGGAGTCTCACTCTGTTGTTCAGGCTGGAGTGCAATGGCAGGACCTCAGTTCACTGCAACCTCTGCCTCCCAGGTTCAGGCGATTCTCCTGCCTCAGCCTCCTGTGTAGGTGGGATTATAGGCACCTGCCACCATGCCCTGCTAATTTTTGTGTTTTTAGTAGAGATGGGGTTTTACCATGTTGGCCAGGCTGGTCTCGAACTCCTAACCTCAAGCGATCCACCCGCCTCAGCATCTCAAAGTGCTGGGATTACAGGCATGAGCCACCACACCCGGCCAAGATTTTTTTTTTCTAATCTTTGTTTTTTATCTCCCACAAAATGTGGTACAAATTTAGGGGTGTGCTAAGCTTCCTATATTACTTAACATGGGAAAGGGACCTTGGAAGGCGGTAAGATCTATTTCCTCTATGCCTTTGCCATGGTACCCACGGCCAACCACTCCACATTAATCAGCCATATGCTGTTCCAGGGGTCACCGTCCTTCGGGGACGTGGCTGTGGGCTTCACCTGGAAAGAGTGGCAGCAGCTGGACCTGGAGCAGAGGACCCTGTACCGGGACGTGATGCTGGAAGACTGCAGCCACCTGCTCTCTGTGAGTGCGGAAGTGTTCGCAGTACTCCTCAGGTTACATGACCTCTTTCCGTTCTTAGTTGTAAAAAACTGGGAAGCCTCTTGCGCACTCAAAGTGCTAGGCTAGGTGTGGTGGCTCATGGTTGTGATCCCAGCACTTTGGGAGGCCGAGGTGGGAGGATTGCTTGAGGTCACGGGTTCAAGACCAGACTGGGCAACATAACAAGACTCAATCTATACAAATTAAAAAATCAGCCAGGCATGGTGTCATGTGCCTGCAGTCCCAGCTACTTGGGAGTCTGAAATGGAAGGATTGCTTGAGGTCCAATTTCAAGACTAGCCTGGGCAACATAGCAAGACCCCGTCTCTACAAAAAAATTAAAAAATCGAGCCTGGTGATGCATGCCTGTAGTCCCAGTTGCTCGGGAGGCTGAGGCTGGAGGGCTGCTTAAGTGCAAGAGGTTGAGGCTGCGGTGAGCTGTGATTGTGCCATTGCACTCCAACCTGGGCAAAAGAACAAGACCCTGTGTCAAAAATAAAAGGGCTTGGCCTCGGGTTTCAGCAGTCAGAGAGTCTGGATCTCACTCGGAGTCTTTGTGGAGTTACCTCCAAGTGAATCAGCTTTTCCGTGGCTGAGATGTCCACCTTTTGTTTTGCAGGCTAAACTAACAGTCCACTTGCTGGGAAGGCCCAGCTGGCTCAGCACAAATCCATTAACTCTTTCTCCCGAACGGGGTGTCAAGTCGGCAAACCAGCTGTGATCTTTAGGTTGGATCAGGAGAAAGAGCCATGGATGGAGGAGGAGGAGATGGGCACATGGCATTTCCCAGGTGAGCGGGCGGCCTGCAGGGGCTGGGGGATGAGGCTCCTGAAAGTCTACAAAGCAGAACCATGGATGTTCTCTTGTTTTGAGAATGAGTCTTATTCTGTCTCCCAGTATGGAGGGCAGTGGTGCAATCTGAGCTCACTGCAACCTCCGCCTCCCAAGTTCAAGCAGTTTGCCTGCCTTAGCCTCTCGAGTAGCTGGGATTACAGGCGCCTGCCACCACACCCAGCTAATTTTGTGTTTTTAGTAGAGGTGGGGTTTACACCATATTGGTCAGGCTGGTTTCAAACTCCTCACCCCGGGTGATCCACCCACCTCGGCCTCCCAAAGTGCTGGGATTACAGGTGTGAGCCACCACATCTTGCCGGATGTTCTCTTGCTTCAGGCAACTGTTCTTAAAAGCCTGGGATCTTGGCCCAGTGTGGTGGCTCACACCTGTAATCCCAGCACTTTGGGAGGCCAAGGTAGATGGATCACCTGAGGTCAGGAGATCGAGACCATCCTGTCCAACACAGTGAAACTGTATCTCTACTAAAAATACAAAAATTAGCCAGGCATGGTGGCATGCTACTCGGGAGGGGAGGCAGGAGAATCACTTTAACCTGGGAGGCAGAGGTTATCATGAGCCGAGATTGCGCCATTGCACTCCAGCCTGGGTGATAGAGCGAGAGTCCATCCCCAAAAAAAAAAAAAAATGTCTGAGATCTTTGTTTAGTTCGTTTGGCCCTAAACCTTGAGGTGCTCAGTGATCCTGCCACTTGCACACATCACTGCATAATTCCTTTCCTGTTCCTGGATTTTAGAGAAAGGCATAGTCTATTTTCTTTTTTCTTTTTGAGACAGAGTCTGGCTCTGTCGCCCAGGCTGCAGTGTAGTGGTGTGATCTCGACTTACTGCAACCTCTGCCTCCTGGGCAATTTTCCTGCCTCAGCCTCCTGCATAGCTGGGATTACAAGTGTGTGTGCCACCATGCCCAGCTAATTTTTGTATTATTATTTTTTTTAGTAGAGATGGGGTTTCTCTCTGTTGGCCAGGCTGGTCTTGAACTCCTGACCTCAGGTGATCCTCCCACCTTTGCCTCCCAAGGTGCTGGGATTACAGACTTGAACCACTGCACCTGGCCCTCTTTTTTCTTGTTTTGAGACAAGGTCTTGCTCTGTCATCCAGACTGGAGTGCAATGGAGTGGTCATAGGTCACTGCAGCCTCCAACCCCTGGGCTCAAGCAATCCTCTTTCTTCAGCCTCCTGAGTAGATGGTACTACAGGCACACACCCTCACACTGAGCCAATTTTTTATTTTGTAGAGATGGGGGTCTCCCTATGTTGTCCAGGGTGTTCTCGAACTCCTGGGCTCAAGAGATGCTCCTGCCTCAGCCTCCTGAGGTGGGACTACAGGCATGATCCATATGCCTGACCGTCTATTTTCATTTGTCCTTCTATTCTGCTCTGCCGTCCCCACTAAGACCTTGGTTGCTAAGTCTTCCTGTAGGATCTTCAGTCTTTTCCCTGTGGTTATAAAACAGGCTTTCTCTTTTTAGAGAAAGAGAAAATTCATTTAGCTCCCCTGTTAAAATAGCTGTTATTTTGTGCCATTTGTTTTACTTTTCATCTTTTTCTTTCACCGTGAAATGCCTCAAAAACATATTTGCTACATGTATAATTCAGTCCCCATTCTCTTCTTCACACCCGAAAACTGGTGAAAGCCATTCCTGTCCTTTAGCGTAACTTGATGACTTGGTTTTTTAAATTTCTTGTGAGATGGAGTCTCACTCTGTCACCAGGCTGGAGTGCAGTGGCACTATCTCGGCTCACTGCGACCTCTGACTCCCGGGTTCGAGTGATTCTTCTGCCTCAGCCTCCCGAGTAGCTGGGACTACAGGCATGTGCCACCACGCCGGGGTAATTTTTGTATTTTTAGTAGGGATAGGGTTTCACCCTGTTGGCCAGGATGGTCTCAATCTCTTGACCTCATGATCTGCCCACCTCGGCCTCCCAAAGTGCTGGGATTACAGTTGTGTGCCACCATGCCCGGCCAACTTGATGACTTTAAATCACTGCTGTCTCCCTCCCAGCTCACCCTTGTGTGGCATTGATTCATCCTGATCACCAGGTTTCTGCCACAGAAAACAAAGGGGCTGGGTTATTTGGAGCTGGCACCATCTATTCTATTAAATGCTAATTCAAGGGCCAGCTGTGGTGACTCACACCTGTAATCCCAGCACATTGGAGGCTGAGGCAGACAGATCACATGAGGTTAGGAGTTTGAGACCAGCCTGGCCAATATGGCAAAACCCCACTTCTATTACAAATACAAAAATTGGCCAGGCATGGGGGCCTGCACCTGTAGCCTCATCTAATCGGGGGCTGAGCAGGGAGGATCACTTGAGCACAGGCGGTTGAGGCTGTAATAAGCTGTGGTTCCTCCAAGCTTGGGCAACAGAGTGTAACCCTGTACTTAAAAAAAAAAAAAAAAAAAAAAAAAAAACTGAAGATCAGCTAGCACCAGTAATGGAATCAAATAATTAAACCCTCCAGGCATGGCAGCTGTCACTTATAGTCCCAGCACTTTGGGAGGCTCGCTTGAATCCAGGAGGTTGAGGTTGCAGTGAGCTATGATCATGCCACTGATCTCCAGCCTGGGCAACAGGGCAAGACCCTGTCTCTAGAAAAAGAAAGAAACTTGGCTGATCTTGATCCAAGGGTTTTTTTTTTTTTTGTAGAGATGTGGTCTCATGATGTTGCCCAGGATTGTTGAACTCCTGGGCTCAAGCAGTTCTCCCACCTCCCAAAGTGCTGGGATTACACGTGTGAGTCACTGTGCCTGGCCAATCTTAGATGTTAATTTCAACGTTGTCTACTTCATTCATCTGATTACTATCCAGCCTAGTATGTTACCTTTTATATGACTTTTAAATTCCTCTTCTTTCAAAACCATGTAATATGGCTTCATTCTGCCTAATGGGCTGTACTCAGTATAACCCCATGGAGAGAAGAGCTGTTGTTGTTTGTTTGTTTGGAGATGGAGTCTTGCTCTTGTTGACCAAACTAGAGTACAATGGTGCACTCACTGCAACCTCTGCCTCCCGGGCTCAAGCAATTCTCCTGTCGCATCCTCCTGAGTAGCTGGGATTACAGGCACGTGCTACCATGCCTGGCTTTTAGTAGACATGGGGTTTCACCATGTTGGCCAGGCTGGTCTCAAACTCCTGACCTCGTGATCTGTCCACCTTGGCCTCCCAAAGTGCTGAGATTTCAGGTGTGAGCCACTGCACTCGGCCAGAGCTGTTACTTGATTTGGTCATGTTTCTTTGAGAAGCTCTGGGGGACACTCCTTTAATCCCTCTTTTGATCAGGTCAAGGATCCTTTGTCAGCATTTGTTCAGGGCACTGCTAATTAATTGGTGATCCACACCAAAGTCACTTGGGGAGCTTTAAAAATAGCCCTGGCTGGGTCTCACCATAGAAATCTGATGGCGGAGATGAGCAGGTGGTCTTTACTTCTCAGGAATTCAGCTGTTCAGCTCAGGAACTATTTTTTTGTTTTTGAGAGAGAGCCTTTGTTGCTCAGGCTGGAGTGCAGTGGCACAATCTCAGCTCTCAGCAACCTCTACCTCCCAGGCTCAAGCGGTCCTCTTGCCTCAGCCTCCCAAGTAGCTAGGATTATAGGTGCATGCACCATGCCTGGCTAATTTTTGTATTTTTAATAGAGTTGGGGTTTCACAGTGTTGGCCAGGCTTGTCTCAGACTCCTGACCCCAGGTGATCTGCCTGCCTCGGCCTCCCAAAGTGCTGGGATTCCAGGCATGAGCCACCACACCTGGCCAGGAACTTCTAACCTCTAACAGAGGAGTGACACCCTTGGTTGGACATAAGCGTCAGAGGTGAGGCAGAAGGTAGCGTCTTTGGTTTAAAATGCAAATGAAGATACACCAGCTGTGGTGGCTCAGGCCTGTAATCTCAGCATTTGGGGAGGCTGAGCCAAAAGAATCACTTGAGGCCAGGAGTTCGAGACTCACCTGGGTAACACAGTAAAACTCCATCTCTACAAAAAAAAAAAAAAAGAAAGAAATTAGGCATGAGCCACCATGCTTGGCTAATTTTTATAATCCCAGCTAACTGGGAGGCAGGAGGATCACTTGAGGCCAGAAGCTCCAGACAAGCCTGGGCAACATAGTGAGACCTCCGTATCTACAAAAACAATTTTAAAACCTAGCTGGACATGGTGGCATGGACCTGTCGCCCTAGCTAATTGGGAGGCTGAGGTGGGAGGATCGCTGGAGCCTGGGAGTTTGAGGCTGAAGTGAGACCCTGTTCCCAAAACAAAATCATCAAAGTGGTAATACAGGCATCAGAAGACAGCAGGGAATCTGACTGAGGCCAGGGTGGCTTGTGTGTACCCTAGTGTTCTTCTGCTGGACATCATAAAGATCTGTAGGTCCATGTGAGAAGAAGTCACTGCAGAAAAGACCTCTAGCTCTAAGGTAATTTCTTTAACAATAAGGACCTATGGCCTGGCGTGATGGCTCACACCTCTAATCCTAGTACTTTGGGAGGCTGAGGTGGGTGGATTGCCTGAGCTTGAAGAGTTCGAGACCAGCCTGGGCAACATGGTGAAACCCCATCTCTACTAAAATACAAAAAATAGCTGGGTGTGGGTGGCATGTGCCTGTAGTCCCGGCTACTCAGACAGGATCAGGCGTATTCAGGGTGGTATGGCCATAGACAGTCCCAGCTACTCGGGAGGCTGAGGCAGGAGAATTGCTTGAACCCGGGAAGCAGAGGCTGCAGTGAGCTGAGATCACACCATTGCACTCCACCCTGGGTGACAGAGTGAGACTCTGTCTCCAAAAAATAAAGACCTAACGGCCGGGTGCGGTGGCTCATGCCTATAATCCCAGCACTTTGGGAAGCCAAGGCAGGTGGATCACCTGAGGCCAGGAATTGGAGACTAGCCTAGCCAACATGGTGAAAACCCATCTCTACTAAAAATAGAAAAAAACTAGCCAGGCGTCATGGTGGGTGCCTGTAATCCCAGATACTCCGGAGGCTGAGGAAGGAGAATTGCTTGAACCCAGGAGGTGAAGGCTGCAGTCAGCTAAGATAGCACCATTGGACTCCAGCCTGGACAACCAAGAGCAAAACTCCATCTCCAAAAAAAAAGGACCTCATGCTTTGAGAAAATCCAGTCAGTAAACAGAATGAAAGGGAGCACAAGGTGGGGAGCACACCGGAAGTGCTGATCACGAAGGCCCTTGTGTAACCTCGGCCTCGAGGGAGGGACCAGGCACTTGCCTTTACTACTTTTTGGGACAGAGTTTCACTCCACCACCCAGGCCGGAGTGCAGTGGTGTGATCACGGCTCACTACAGCTTCAGCCTCCCAGGCTCAAGCAATCCTCTGCCTCAGCCTCCCAAGTAGCTGAGATTACAGGCAGTGAGGCTTAAAATCACAAAATGAATCTTCCCTTCAAGTTTTTCTGCACTAATTTTGTGATACAATACTCCAAGATTAATAAGTGTATGGCGGGCACAGTGGCTCACATCTGTAATCCCTGCACTTTGGGAGGCCAAGGCGGGTGGTTCACTTGAGGTCAGGAGTTCAAGACTAGTCTGGCCAACATCGTGAAACCCCATCTCTACTAAAAATACCAAAATTAGCCAGGTGTGGTGGCTCATGCCTGTAATCCCAGCGACTTCGGAGGCTGAGGCAGGAGAAGCACTTGAACCTGGGAGGCGGAGGTTGCAGTGAGCCAAGATCATGCCACTGCACTCTAGCCTGGGCAACAGAGCCAGACTCAATCTCAAAAAACAACAACAGCTGGGCGTGGTGGCTCTAGCCTGTAATTCCAGCTCTTTGGGAGGCTGAGGAAGGGGGATCAGGAGGTCAAAGGATCAAGACCATCCTGGCCAACATGATGAAACCCTGTCTCTGCTAAAAATACAAAAAGCCTGGTATGGTGGCGGGTGCCTGTAGTCCCAGTTGCTTAGGAGGCTGAGGAGGAAGAATCGCTTGAACTGGTGAGGCGGAGGTTGCAGTGAGCCGAGATTGTGCCACTTCTCTACAGCCTGGCGACAGAGCAAGACTCTGTCTCAAAACAACAACAATAACAAAGTTTGTGTTATTTTTTCTAGAAGAAGTTTGGCAAGTTGTTATCCAACCAGATAGACAACAGCAACACCAAGACCAACATTTGAGTGATGCTGTCTTTTAGACGAGAAAGACTGGACCCAAAATGGGCTTCATGAATACAACGAACTTGGGGGAAAATTTCATCAGAACACAAACCTCGTTCCCTCCAAACAGGAGGTCCACACCTGTGACTCATGCAGAAAGAGTGTGATGTGCCACCTGGACCTCACTCCTAACGCCTACCTGGCAGGGAGGACATTTGAGTGTGACAGCCGTGGGAACTTGTTTCTCTGTTCGAAGCTTGAAACTCCACCTTCAGGAGTGCATCCACGTGAATGTAACCAGTGTAGGAAAGTTTAAGCCATAATGCTGGCCTTCAGGCAGATCAGGGAGCCAGTAATGAGAAACCCCACGCAGGCACAAAGTGTGGGAAAGCCTTCTCCTGCAGACTGGACCTCATGGTACATCACGGGGTCCACACTGGGGAGGTGTCCTTTGCATGCAATGAACGAAGGAGTGGTTTCAGGAAGGTTTGCCCCAACAGAAAGGGAACTCACACAAAAGAGAAACCCAGTAGAGCCAGCAGATATGGTAAAACGATCTTCCAGAAGCCAGGCCTCTCTGTCCCTGGGACTGCCCATGCCACAGCAAAGCGTTACCAGTGTTTGGAGTGTGAGAAAACCTTCTCCCACAAGTCACGCCTCACCGAGCACCATCGCTCCCACATGGGAGAGAAGCCCTGTGGCTGCAGGGAATGCGGGAGGTCCCTCTCCCAGAAACGTGCCTCATCATCCACTACAGAGTCCACATAGGAGAGAAGCCTATGGCTGCAGTGACTGTGGAAAGGCCTTTTCCCAGAAAGCATACCTTATCCTGCATCAGAGGACTCACATGGGGAGAAGGCCTACAGGTATGCAGAGCGTGGGAAAGCCTTCTCTCAGAACTCCTGCCCCATTACACACCAGCGGACTCACAAGGGGAAAAAGCCCTACCAGTGCTCGGACTGCGGGCAGACCTTCTCCCAGAAGGTGAACCTCACCCGACATCACCAGCTCCACACCAGGGAGAAGCTGCGTGGGTGAAGAGACGGCGGGATTGTCACCAAGTCACATCATGCAGCCACCAAACATCCAGGAGGGACATCAGGGGAAGAGCCCTCCACCAAAACTAGGACACCACCTAGGCAGAGGTCCCATATCGGGATGAAATTCTGCCAATTTGGTGGCTTAAGAAAAGCATAGTCAGCTGGGTGAGGTGGCTCACGCCTGTAATCCTGGCACTTTGGGAGGCTGAGGCAGGTGGATCCCCTGAGGTTGGGAGTTTGAGACCAGCCTGATGAACGTGGAGAAACCTCATCTCTACTAAAAATACGAAAAATTAGCTGGGCATGGTGGCGCATACCTGTAATCCTAGCTATCTGGGAGGCTGAGAAAGAAGAATCACTTGAACCTGGGAGGTGGAGGTTGCAGTGAACGCCATTATTGCACTCCAGCCTAGGCAACAACGAGCAAAACCCTGTCTCAAACAAAAAAAAAACACCATCCTGGCCAACATGGTGAAACTACATCTCTACTAAAAGTACAGAAAATTAGCCAGGCGTGGTTGTGGGCACCTGTAACCCCTGCTACTTGGGAGGCTGAGGCAGGAGAATTACTTGAACCCGGGAGGTGAAGGTTGCAGTGAGCCAAGATTGCACCACTGTTCTCCAGTCTGAGTAACAGAGTGAGACTCAGTCTTTAAAAAACAGTCTGTTTAAAACTAACGCTGGAAGGGTCATGGTGTGCCAGACTGATCTATTTTTGTAGGATAATTTTTATTTTTATTTTTTTTGAGACAGAGTCTTACTCTGTCACCCAGTCTGGAGTGCAGTGGTGGGATCTCGGCTCACTGCAATCTTGACCTCCCGGGTTCAAGCTATTCTCCAGCCTCAGCCTCCTGAGTGGCTGGGACTACAGGCACGCGTCACCATGCCCAGCTAACTTTTGTATTTCTAGTAGAAACGGGGTTTCACCATGATGGCTAGGCTGCTCTTGAACTCTTGACCTTGTGATCCGCCCGCCTCAGCCTCCCAAAGTGCTGGGGTGACAGGAGTGAGCCACCACGCCCAGCCAGGATATACTTAAAGACAACTGTGGATAGGAAGCTTTTTTTTTCTTTTTAGACAGAGTTTCATTCTTTTTGCCCACGCTATGGGAAGAAATGAAATCATTAAGACAAACAGATCTAAAAAGCATCAGAACCACACCAGAGGGATGAAGGTTTGTGTTCTTGAGTGTGACACAGACAGGTAATTTTTGTTTTTGAGTTGCACTGGTGAACAGAACACAATTGTGAATTTGTAAACATACATGTCATAATATGTACAATATCTATCGAGGCTTTCTATACTAAATTATACCCTTCTGTGTTTGTGATATATAGTGAGAATAAGATGAATGTATTATTAAACCAGAGGTCTACTTCAGCACCTCACACCACTTCTGTTTGTTGTCACATGTTACAGAACCCCTGAGCCTGGAAGCTAACAACTTCATGACATCTGGTAACTTGCAATCAACTAGAGCGTAAGTTTTATGTCCGGCCGGGCGCGGTCACTCATATCTGTAATCCCAACACTTCGAGAGGCTGAGGTGGGTGGATCACCTGAAGTCAGGAGTTCAAGACCAGCCTGGCAAAAACCTGTCTCTACTAAAAATACAAAAAATTAGCCAGGCATTGTGTCGGGCACCTGTAGTCCCAGCTACTTGGGAGGCTAAGGCAGGGGAATCTCTTGACCCCGGGAGGCAGAGGTTGCAGTGAGCCAAGATGGCACCCCTGCACTCCAGCCTGGGTGATAGAGCAAGACTCCATCTCAAAAGTTGTATTTCCATGTTGGGACTCCCTTTTCTGGCAATACAGTGGACTGTCTAAAGTGAAAATCACTGGGGCAGTGGCTCATGCCTGTAATCCCAGCACTTGGGAAAGTCAAGGTGAATACTTGAGCCCAGGAGTTTAAGACCAGCCTGGGCAACATGGTAAGACCCTGTCGGAACCAAAAAAAAAACAAAAATAAAAGCAACTAGGCACTGTGGCACATGCCCAGCTACTTGGGAGGCTGAGGTGGGAGAATCACTTACCCTTTGTTACCCTTCTATACCCTTTCACATTCAAGCTTCTAAGTAAACAAAATCAAACCCATGGAACAGCTACAGCATCAACTCACAAACTTTATTTCTGGCTTTCTGTTCCCTCTATATAGCTGGCACCTGGAAACTTACCAGGAGGTCGAGGCTGCAGCGAGCTATGGTCACGCCACTGTACTCCAGCCTGGGTGACAGAGCGAGACCCTGTCTCAAAACTGAAGTGAAAAATCTTTCCACCGAAAACAACCAGCCATGATGAACCACCACCAGTGACGTCCTGTTAGATGCGTAATTCAGCTCTCAGGAGAGTGAGTTCCCAGGTGCCAGCTATGTAGACGGCACCGAAAGCCAGAAATAGAGCTTGTGAGTTGATGCTGTAGCTGTTCTTTGGGTTTTTGTTTACTTAGAAGCTTGAATGTGAAAGGGTATGGAAGGGTAACAAAGAAGACCTTGGGGGCTACACCAGACAGAGAGGTGGCTCTGAAGTAACTTGCAAGTGCAGAACTTTCTCCACAAGCTGTATGTCCAGGGAGAAGGCAGACTGGAGACAGAAAGCTTGTCTGTCTCTCCTTGGGCTCTGGGTAGGGCAAGAGTTTACCTGGCTGAGTCCATATGCACTGACCTGTATCTCATCTAAGTTAGAATTTGAACTGACCATATTCATATCCCAGTTAAGAAACTGAACAATCAGGCTAGGTGCGGTGGGTCACACCTGTAATCCCAGCACTTGGGAGGCCAACGTGGGCGGATCACTTGAGGTCAGGAGTTCGAGACCAGCCTGGCCAACATAGTGAAACCCCATCTCTATTAAAAATACAAAAAGCCAGGTGTGGTAGCGCACACCTGTAGTCCCAGCTACTCGGGAGACTGAGGCAGGAGAATTGCTTGAGCCCAGGAGGTGGAGGCTGCTGTGAGCCAAGATCATGCCATTGCACTCCAACCTGGGCGACAGGGTGAGACTTTGTCTCAAAAAAGAAAAAATCAGAAATGTGTCATGGTCTTTGAAACAGCTTTTGGAAGCAAACAAAATATTTTGGAAAGACAGACTCCCTCAACCCACGTTTCTCGGGAATCTGACATAGATAACCTTAATGAGCTGCATCTTATTTAGGGACGGGGTAAATGGGATGTCTCTACCTTCCTGTCAATTGTGCTGTGAACCTAAACTGCTCTAAACAATAAAATCCTTAAAAAGAGCTGTCCTAGGCCAGGTGCAGTGGCTCAGGCCTGTAATCCCAGCACTTTGGGAGGCCGAGGCGGGCAGATCACCTGAGGTCAGGAGTTTGAGACCAGCCTGGTCAACATGGTGAAAATCCCATCTCTACTAAAAATACAAAAAATTAGCTGGGTGCCATGGCAGGCACCTGTCATCCCAGCTACTTGGGAGGTTGAGGCAGGAGAATTGCTTGAACCCAGGAGGCAGAGTTTGCAGTGAGCTGAGATTGTGCCACTGCACTCCAGCCTGGGCAACAGTGCAAGACTCTGTCTCAAAAAAAAAAAAGCTGTCCTCAATCTCTCTCTTAGGGGCATTCACATCCCACATACCTGTATCATTTGCGGGGAAGGTTGGGAGGCTCCTCCTCTCCAGGGCTGGGGCTTGTGTGTTTCATGTTCCCAGACACAAGCCTCAAGCCACAGACAAGGATGGAAACGGTATGAGAATAGACTCTTGCTCTTCCCAAGACTTCTGAGGCCATTGACAGCTTCCTTCTTGGTGCTCCTCACTGGCATAGACACAATTCTTCCCGATCAGCCTTGACAGGTGTGCACATTTGCCAGCCAGGTTAGTAGGCAGAGGTTACCTGCACTGACTGTGCCGCTGAGGTTCCTGACTCCTAAATGGGCCCTTCAGGAGGTATTTTTGTTTTGTTTCTGAGACAGCGCTTTGCTCTGTCACTGGGCTGGAGTACAGTGCTGTGATCACAGCTCACTGCAGCCTCCACCTCCTGGGCTCAAGCAGGCCTCAGCCTCCCACCTAGCTGAGACTACAGGCACACAGCGTTACACCCGGCCAATTTTTGTAGAGACAGGGTTTCGCCGTGTTGGCCAGGCTGGTCTGAAATTCCTGGACTTGAGATCCTCCTTCCTTGGCCTCCCAAAGTGCTGGGATTACAGGCACGAGCCACTTCACCTGGCCCAATAACGTTTTTGTTCATCACGGGGAGGAGTGAGGTGGAGGATGCCACTGGCATTCAGTGAATAGAGAAAGACCTAGGATGTGGCTGAGCATCTTATAATGCATGGGACGTCCCCCAACAGCAAAGAACTAGCCAGCACAAGATATCAACCGTTGCAGCAGCGCTAGGCTGCAGTTGGATTGGCGGTACTTGAGTGCCATACTTAGGTTTATATCCAGTAGGCGACAGGGAGGCTCAGATGGCTCTGGAATGGTGAAATTCCCCTACCCCCCTCAGTGGGGGAAATCTCAGGACAAATACCACCTGGCACCAACATCAGGCGAGATCCTCCTGGTGGCCTGTCCCTGGCGTCCTCTGGCGGACAGCGCGTTGCAGGGCCCCCTGCATGTCCCGGTTCCGCAGCGTGTAGATGGCCGGGTACAGCAGCGGGGTGACATTGATGTAGATGAGCGAGACCAGCTTGTCCTCCTCGAGGGAACGGCTGCTCAGGGGCCTGGTGTACATGGCCGTGGCACAGCCGTAGTGGAGCACAGCCACGGTGAGGTGGGACGCCACCGTGTTGAAGGCCTTCCGGCGGCCTGCGGCACCCCCGACACCCAGGATGACCACCAGCACCCGGGTGTAGGAGAGCAGGATGAGGAGCAGGGGCAGCACCAGCAGCAGCAGGCAGGCTGCCAGAAGGATGCGCTCCTGCAGGGCCCGGGACCCGCAGGCCAGCACCAGCACAGCTGGGAGGTCACAGAAGACGTGATTGACCAGGCCGCCGCGGCAGAAAGGCAGCTGAAAGATGGCCATGGTGAGGCCCAAGGCCAGGACAGAGCCGCCCACGCAGCAGGCAGCCAGCAGGCCCCAGCAGACACCTGTAGTCATAAGCTGAGGGTAGTAGAGGGGGTGGCAAATGGCCAGGTAGCGGTCTAGGGCCATGGCAGCCAGCAGCAGGCACTCAGAGCCCCCCAGGGCCACGAAGAGGCCCATCTGGGCGGCGCAGGTGGAGGGGGCCACGGCCTGGCCCCCGGGGGGCAGGAGGAAGCCGGCCAGCATGCGAGGCGTCAGCACCAACGTGTAGGCTGCCTCCACTGCAGACAGCGCCCCCAGGAAGAAGTACATTGGTGAGTGCAGGGCGGGGTCCACCAGGGCCAGGCCTAGGATCAGCAGGTTCCCCGCCAGGGTGGTCAGGTAGAGCGGCAAGAGGAGGGTGAAGAGCACTACACGGAGCCCCGGGGACCATGCGGAAAAGCCCAGGATCACGAACTCCTGCAGGGCCGTCCAGTTGGACTCCGTCCACCGGCTCACATTGGGGTCTGTGGTGGGGACAGGTGTGCAGGCTGGAGAGGGGTCACCATAATGCCTCCCTCCCAGACACCGGCATGCCTTTTGCCTGTCCTAGCCCCCAGAACCCCACGCCCAGCCACCTTCTTTTTTTGAGACGGAGTCTCACTGTGTCGCCCAGCTGGAGTGCAGTGTCATGATCTCGGCTCACAGCACTCTCTGCCTACCAGGTTCGAGCGATTCTCCTGCCTCAGCCTCCCAAGCAGCTGGGATTACAGGCGCCCACCACACCTGGCTCATTTTTCTATTTTTAATAGAGGTGGAGTTTCTGCCATATTGGTCAGGCTGGTCTTGAACTCCTGACCTCAGGTGATCCACTGCCTTGGCCTCCCAACATGCTGGGATTATAGGAGTGAGCTACTGTGTCCAGCCTCCCCATGCCCAGCCTTTTGAGGCCCACCCCTTTTTTCTCACTCCCTGACCCCACGCTCTCCCAGGAACCCAGAAACCTCCCCTCAATCAGTCCTGGGCACCCCTCACTTCCCACCGTCCAGTGTCCCCCAGAAATTCAGATGGCTGGAGCTGCTGTGCCTTGCTCTGCGTGCTTCCAGGCACCCAAGGGGTCTCCTTCAGACCTGGCCACCCGCCCCTCCCCGTTCTATCCCGCCATACCTAGAGAGCCAGGCATCCTCTTTTGCAGCCTACAGGGAGGAGGAAGAGCTGCACCTGGCAAGGAAAAGGACTGAAGGGAGCCGGGGTTCTCCCCGCTGATCTCTGCGTGGAGTGGGCTGGTGCTGAGTGGCAGAAACGACCGGTCCTGCAGACAGAGTTACGCGGGTGAAGGCTCTGGAGTAGCATCAGAATCCTCCAGGCACAGAGGCCACCTGACCCCCTGCACGCCTCCTGGCCCTGTGCTGATAGAATAGTGCATCCATTCTCTCTCCTGCCCTGGGACAGTTGGTTTATGATTCCCTTTTCTTCCCCTTGGCTGGATTCAGGACAAACCCATTGAAATCCTGGGTTCATCATTTCTCTCTCAGTCACAGAGAAAATATTGACCAGGGAAGAGTGTCCACCCTGTCCAAGGGGGAGTTACCTTATGAGGAAGAGCAGCCTTCACGAGTCAGAGCAGCTGCTGCCATGGTCAGGAGAATCTGGTCCTTCCTCTTAGATGCAGAATCATAGATCATCATCACTTTTGAGACTGGATCTTGCTCTGTTGCTGAGGCTGGAGTGCAGGGGTGCCATCTCGGCTCACTGCAACCTCCTCCTCCCATGTTCAAACAATCCTCCCATCTCAGGCCCCCAAGTACTTGGGACCACAGGTGTGCACCACCTCATCCAGCTTTTTCATTCATTCATTCATTTGTTCATTCATTTTTTGAGACAATGTCTCATCTCACTTTGTGGCTCAGGCTGGAGGGTACTGGCGCCATCTCGGCTCACCAACCTCACCTCCCAGGTTCAAGCGATTCTCCTGCCTCAGCCTCCCGAGTAGCGGGGACTACAGGCATGTTCCACCATGCTCAGCTAATTTTTGTATTTTTAGTAGAGATGAGGTTTCACCATGTTGGCCAGGCTGGTCTTGAACTCCTGACTGCAGGTGATCCACCCACCTTGGCCTCCCAGAGTGCTGGGATTACAGGCATGAGCTACCATGCCTGCCCAAATTTTTCTATTTTTTGTAGAGACAGGATTTTACCATGTTACCCAGGCTGGTCTTGAACTCCTGGGCTCAAGCAATCCATCGGTCTCGGCTTCCCAAAATGCTGGGAATACAGGCATGGGCTACCGCACCCTACCTATTATTATTTTTGAGACAGGGTCTCACTGTTACCTAGGTTAGGGTGTGGTAATGTGATCACAGCTCACTGCAGCCCAACCTCCCAGACTCAGACAGTCCTCCTGCCTTAACATGTGCCTCAGCACCCCAAGTAGCTGAGACCATGGGTGCACTTTGGGAGGCCGAGGTCAGGAGAGCGAGACCATCCTGGCCGACATGGTGAAACCCCGTCTCTACTAAATATACAAAAATGAGCTGGGCGTGGTGGCATGTACCTGTAATCCCAGCTACTCGGGAGGCTGAGACAGGAGAATAGCTTGAACCAGGGAGTCAGAGGTTGCAGTGAGCTGAGATCACCCCACTACACTCCAGCCTGGCAACAGAGCTAGAGTCCATCTCAAAACAACAACAACAACAAAAACAAAAAACCACCCAAAACCTTGAAGTATCTGCTTTCTTAAAAAAATAAGGCTCAGAGTTCCTGGGAAAAGCAGCTCTACAATTCGTCACCAGAGGGCAGTGTTCTGCTACGTTACCCTGGAGAGAGGAGGGGCTTCCTCCAGGTGTGCTCAGGAGTCTGCACAAATGCTTCAGGAAATTAGAGGCCTGGAAGGGTTCCTCTGTTATCTTTTTCTTTTTTTTTGAGACACAGTTTGCTCCTGTTGTCCAGGCTGGAGCACAATGTCGCGATCTCGGCTCACCGAAACCTCCGCCTCCCGGGTTCAAGCGATTCTCCTGCCTCAGCCTCCTAAGTAGGTGGTATTACAGGAGCCCACAACGATGCTCAGCTAATTTTGTATTTTCAGCAGAGACGGGGTTTCACCATGTTGGTCAGGCTGGTTTCGAACTCCCGACCTCGAGTGATCCGCCAGCCTCAGCCTCCCAAAGTGCTGGATTACAGATGGGAGCCACCACACCCAGCCCATATGTGTTAAAAAAATTTTTTTAATTGAAAAAAATTTCATTTTTAATTTTAAAAAACAATTTTTAAAAGAACTTTTTTGTTTTAAAAAAAAACTTAAAATTTTAAAATTTAAAAAACAATTTTTTTAATAAAAAAAAATTTATTGATTTCTTTTTTTGAGACAGAGTCTTGCTCTGTCGCCTAGGTTGGAGTGCAGTGGTGCAATTTCAGCTCACTGCAACCTCCACCTCCCAGGTTCAAGTGATTCTCCTGCCTCAGCCTCCCAAGCAGCTGGGATTACAGGTGCCCACACCACTGTGCCCACCTAATTTTTGTATTTTTAGTAGAGATGGGGTTTCTCCATGTTGGTCAGACTGGTTTCGAACTCCTGACCTCAGGTGATCCACCCGCCTTGGCTTCCCAAAGTGCTGGGATTACAGGGATGAGCCACCGTTCCCGGCCAAAAAAAAAAAAAAAAAAACCTTAAAAAATGTTTTTTTAAATTAAAAAAAATATTTTTTGTAGAGATGGGGTCTAGCTATGTTTCCCAGGCTGGTCTCAAGCTGCAGGCTTCAAGCAAAACTCCCGCCTCAGCCTCCTGTGTAGCTGGGACTACAGGTGTGTACCAGAACGCCTGATTAATTTTATTTGTGTGGAGATGGGGGGGGTCTTGCTATGTTGCCCAGGCTGGTCTCGAACTCCTGGGCTCAAGTGAGCCTTGGCCTCCCAAAATGCTGGGGTTCAGGCATCAGCCACCACACCCAGCCCAGAACCATATTTTCCACTGCCTTCTGAACACTTCCACCAACCTTTCCAACTCAACCTGTCCCAAACTCAATTTGCTATTTCTAACCCAAGCCTCTCTCTCTTTCTGGGAATGGAGCTGTCCCATGCCAAAATCAAGAAGATTCAATCTAGATTAATCTTTCCTGCACCCTCAAATGCAACTGGACACCATGAATGCACTTCCACCGTGGAAGTTCTTCTCTTTCCCCTGAGTTCTGTTTTCTCTTTCCTTGCTGAGACAGCTTCTCACTGTGTCACCCAGGCTGGAGTGCCGTTGCACAATCTCGGCTCACTGCAACCTCCACCTCCCAGGTTCAAGCAATTCTCCTGCCTCAGCTTCTGGAGTAGCTGTTATTACGGGTGCCCGCCACTGCACCTGGCTAATTTTTGTATTTTTAGTAGACTGGGTCTCACCCTGTTGGCCCAACTGGTCTCAAACTCCTGACCTCAAGTGATCCACCGGCCTTGGCCTCCCAAAGTGCTGGCATTACAGGTGTGATCCGCCGTGCCTGGCCCTGTTTTCTTTTTTCTAACAGACACTCCTGATCCTCCAGTCTCCAGCCAACCTCTGAATCACTTTTCCACGCCACCAATCAGAACGGCACCTTCTGATCCACAGATATCAATTCTTTGCTTAACCGTCCCTCTCAGCCATCAGGGTCGAATCCACACCCCTTAGCACGGCATCTGTGGTCTTTCACAAGGTCACATCCAGCATCGTCTTTTGTTCCCTTCCCCTGTCCCTGGGTTGGAGTGAGGGACTCACGTGACTGTGCGCAGGCTGGAAAGGTTCCAGTCATCCTCCAAGGCTGCACACATATGCCACATCCTGTCTGACAACCCTCCTGCCCCAGGCAGGCTCCCTGTCATCCTCTAATCCCAGTGTCATTTCAGCAACTCCACTAAACTCAGTTTCCCGGAATCAAAGATTTGAGGTGTGTTTATCTGTGTTGTTTGCTGAATTACTGTAAGTGACGGAATTAGTCATGCTATCCTTATTTCTCCCAAGTTTGTGCCTCTTCTCAATGTCCCCCTGACTTGGGGTTCTGGCCCTCGAACTTCAGAGAGCCAGAGGTTCCAGCCTTGTGCTGTAGTTGACTGCTTTGAATTCTGTTAGATCCTTCCCTAACAATGCCCTTTGGCATTTACCATCAGTTACCATCAATCTTAGATGAGGTACTTGGAATAAATCGTCTTCATGGTCAATACTGCCCCAAATTACTAGAATCGCATCCATCTGCACATCCAGCCAAGGTCAACCGTCCTGCCTTCCTCTGGATGCACTCAACTCAGACACATTCTTCTCCTTTTTTTCTTCATATACCCCAATCATTAAGACTTTATACCTCTTTAAAGATTCCTTAAAGAACTACAAGTAGAGAGATCCAAGATGGCCAACTAGCAACAGCTCAGGAATGTAGCTCCCAGTGAAAGCGCAGAGAACGAGTGGACGCCGCACTTTCCGACAAGTTTTTGTTGCCCACAGACCGGGAGATTCCCGGCGGAGAAGCCACGTGTGTCGCCGGCGCGACTCTTTTGGCTGGCGCGGCTCTTTTGCCGGCACTCAGCGCGGCGCTTCCCGGTGCGGAGTGTGCGGGACGGACGGGGACGGGCTCGGCTGGTCCCATCCCCACAAGGAAAACAGCAATTGGAAGCGCTGAGGACAGAGAGTTTCACAGCGGGCGCAGCGAACCCGGGAAGGTCTGGCTCTGTGGGGAACGGGCGTCCGCCAAAGGAAAAATAAGAAACAGAAAAACTTCATCACCGGGCGGAGAGAGATCCAAGATGGCCGCGTAGCAGCAGCTCGGGATTGTGGCTCCCGGTGAGGGCGCAGAGAGCGAGTGGACGCCGCAGTTGCGGACGAATATTTGATGCCCACGGACTGGGAGATTCCCGGCGAGGGAGCCACGCAGGTCGCCAGCGCGACTCTTTTGGCCGGCGCGGCGCTTCTCGGTGCGGAATGTGCGGGACTGGGTGGTGCCCTTTTAGTCGGGCTCCGCTGGTCCCATCCCCACAAGGA
>PVKP010017923.1:0-45155 GCA_004027715.1 Plecturocebus donacophilus | reverse complement strand
CTTTCTCTCCTTCCTTCCTTCCTTCCTTCTTTTCTCTCTTTCTCCCCTCCTGCTCCTCCTCCTTTTCCTTTTACCCTCTTCCTTCTCTGGCTTCCCCTGTGTTTCTGTTCACAAATGCATATTGGATGCCTACTAAGGTCCAGAAACCAGTGAAGACACCAAGTTACAAAGATGAAACCAACATAGCAGTCTTCTGCAGGCCATTATCTAGTAAGCAAAACAAGATAAAAATAACATACAAGGCAAAGATAAATAACCATTTAACTTTTACATTATGTGGGAGAGTGAGGAGAGAAGGAAAATGGGGAGAAAAAGACATGTAAAGTGGGTGAGGATTATGAAGATTGGGGCAAGAGGCATTCCAGGCTCAGGAAACAGAACGAGCAGAGGGTTAGAGGAAATGCAGGAATGTGGACAGGCGGCTTCCGGGAAGGTACAGTGTGGAGTGCACGAAGAGCGGAGTGAAAGTGAGCCAGAAAATGTTGGAAAGCTTTCATATTTGGTTGGCAAGGGAGAAACTATGGGGGATTTTGACCAAGAAAGAGGTGACCAGACTGTCGTTCATGAACATTTCTTCTGGTAGAAAAGGGACATAAATGATTAAAGACCTCATGCCCAGACAGTGGTCTAAGAAATAAAATAGTTCCTCATATTGTGCTAATTAAACTGGGACTGTTTAATCAATATTCATGGACAACAATGAATCATTAATTTGACCAATTATTTAGTAACCTGGAAAGACCATTTTATCATTTTGCCTTCTTTTTTTGGCATTTGTTGTCTTCCTTAAAGAAAGAAAAAGCAAATCTCTCTCTAGTATCATATTCATTGAATAAAAATAGTCTAGCTTGACTGAAATTTTTAAAAAATCAGTTAATTTACTCTTGCTATAGATTGATTTTTCTGAGCACCTGTTTCACAATGGAAGTCTTAAATCTATTGTGACTTTGGAGGTTGACTTTTTAATAGCCAGCTTATACACTTTCTAAAAACAATTGTGATTTACATCATACAAACCGAAATGAACACGTGACAAGCACAGCTCTTTTGGAGAATGGTCTAATGATGAGTGTCCCACCTCACAGTGAAAATAACATGTGGGCATCTGGAGCCTGTTGACTCACCTCTCAAAACCCCAATTCTCAACCCACTCAGTATGTGGGATATGAGTCAGACTCACGCCAGTGGGGAAAACAGGCCCCTTTTTGGGCACTGGGCACGAATGGCACATTTGCCTTGACATTTCCTGCCTATTTCGTAAGAGGTATTGATGTCTTAGATTCATGATTTGGTCTCCCAGGACAATGTTCCCAGCAGGGAATCACAGTACCGTGGGTGGCCTACAACTGGGATGCCCTATGAGCTAAGGCCTCCTTTTTCATGTAGATTGTTACTAATTCACCCTGATCCTTGGTTTGTCCTTCAGTTTTTCTGTTCTATTCTGGTAATATATTTTTTATTTTCTTTCTTTCAGCAACCCTTTGTAGTTGACATGGAGGTTGCTTCATAAAAACTTTCCTCCTTCTGAGTTGATTGGTAGATGGCAAGCATTGGAGAAGCCTGGCTTTAGAGCAAGGGTGGTCAACCTCAGGAGGCGGATTCAGGATTTGCTCCTGTTCTTTGTTTTTAATTTGGCAAATAACATTGTATGCATTTACCATACACAACAGATGCCACTGTTTTTGACAAAGGGCCTCAATAATTATTTCTGAAATTTTAATGTATTTTTAAAGTTGATTAGGCGCAGACTACTGGATGTGTATTGAAATCTCCAAAAAACATACTCTTGTAATCATCCCTGGCCTTAAGAGGGTCTGTGTTGGGCCTAAAAAGTACTTTGTAGTTTTTTTGTTTTTGTTTGTTTTGAGATGGAGTCTTGCTCTTTCGCCCAGGCTGGAGTGCAGTGGCATGATCTCAGCTCACTGCAGCCTCTGCCTCCAGTTTCCAGTGATTCTCCTGCCTCAGCCTCCTGGATAGCTGGGATTACAGAAGCACGCCACCAAGCCTGGCTATTTTTTTTGTATCTTTAGTAGAGACAGGGGTTCCACCATGTTGGCCAGGCTGGTCTCAAACTCCTGATCCCAGGTTATCCACCCACCTCAGCCTCCCAAAGTGCTGGGATTACAGGCATGGGTCACAGTGCCTGGCAGGTAGTTTTAAATATTCTTTAGATTTTGGAGTCACCAGCTTTACTCTGGCATATCATTTAAGGGTTCAAAAAGAACAAATTGGTTTTTAATTACAGTGTCAATTGAACTGGTCTAAGGAATTGCTTCTCTTCTTACATGCCCTAAGGACTTCATAGGAATTAACCCTGGGCCTGAGAATGTGAGGGACCCACCTGGCTTTAGCACGAAATCTTTCTGTGCCATCCTTTCTAATATCCTACTTTACCCTACGCTAGGCTTTATCTCGTCAACTCTCAGTAACACAGGACTGGGGCGTTTCTTGCTGCCTGGAGCCTCAGTTCCTGCTTGGACCTCTCTAACCTCTGTTATTTCCCCACATCCTTCTTCTGTCTCACCCCCTCTTCTTGCTTCCAGCTGTTCCTGAACAGCTCTGAAACTCCAAATTTCCTCAAGCAGAGAAAATTTAGCCCTCTTGCTTTTCTCCTTCTTCATGACTTCTTCCAGTTCATGGCCTGGAGGAAGGCTTAACCTTTCACACAAAGCAGATGTTCAGTTGGGTTATTTTTCCAAAGCAAGAGAAATTTGCACTGCTATGAGCCAGGATATTCTTTAGAGTGCTAGATAGCACAATGCATTCTTGTTTTCAGTATCCATCTATTCTCTCTGTTCCTACTGGTGTCTGTATTCTTGCTATTTATTTTAGATTGCAAGCTCTCAGAGCCTGGATTCATACATAACATTATTTGAGACTTCCCACTATCCCCTCCTAAAAAAGTAGCATATCAAGTGCTTAAATGCTTTTTTAAAAAATGAAGAAGGCTAAAAATAGGTTGAAAACCCAGCGGCCCTTGTGAAGGTAGAGCTTGAGTGATTCTATTGGAGAGCTGCTCCCACCCAGGTGGGAAGGTGTCCAGCTCTGAGAGTTCCAGAGCATCTCCAGAGTTAAATGTGAATGGGAATGTCTCTGAACAGACTGCTTTCTCAAAGACTTGGCAAGAAAGGAAGACTTCAGATATTAAGTACAACAAGAACAACTTAGCCAGTAACCCACCTATGAGATTCCAAATATTTGGATGGAAATATTACAATTCTGAAAACGACCCACCACCTTTTTTTCACAAATCACTCAAAAATATTTTTAATTTTTGTGGGTACCTATGTGGCTATATATATTTATGGGGCATGTGAGATGTTTTGATACAAGCATGTGTATTAATCACATGATGGAGCATGGGATATGTATCCCCTCAAGCATTTATCCTTTGTATTATAAATAATCTAATTCTATCCTTTTAGTTAAAGTATGCAATTAAGTTATTATTGACTATAGTTACCCTGTTGTGCTATCAAATACTAAGTCTATTTGATCCTATTTTCTTGTATCCATTAACCACCCCCTCTTCCTCCAAACCCCCAATAGCCTTCCCAGCCTCTGGTAACCATCCTTCTACTCTATGTCCATCAGTTCAATTGTTTTGATTTTTACATCCTACAAATAAGTGCGAACATGCAATGTTTGTCTCTCTGTGCCTGGCTTATTTCACTTAACATAATGATATCCAGTTTTGTCCACATGGTTGCAAATGACGGGATCTCATTCTTTTTATCATTATTATTATTTTGTATTATACTTTCCGTTCTGGGATACATGTGCAGATCGTGCAGCATTGTCACATAGGTAAAAACATGCTGTGGTGGTTTCCTGCCTCCATACCCCCCCATCATCTGCATCAGGCAATTTTCCCAATGTTATCGCTCCCCACCCCCCCATTCCCTCCCATAACCCCCCACCCCCCAACAGATCCCAGTGTGTGATGTTCCCCTCCCTGTGTCCATGTGTTCTCATTGTTCAACACTCGCCTATCAGTGAGAACATGTGGTGTCTGGTTTTCTGTTATCGTGTCAGTTTGCTGAAAACGATGGTTTCCAGATTCATCCATGTCCCTCCAAAGGACATGAACTTATCCTTTTTTATAGCTGCATAGTGTTCCATGGTGTATATGTGCCACATTTTGTTTGTCCAATGTATCATTGATGGGCATTTGGGTTGGTTCCAGGTCTTTGCTATTGTATATAATGTCACAATAAACATATGTGTTCCTGTGTCTTTATAATAGAATGATTTATGTTTCTTTGGGTATATACCCAGTAATAGGATTGCTGGGTCAAATGGTATTTTTATTTCTAGATCTTTGAGGAATTACCACACTGTCTTCCACAATGTTTGAACTAATTTACATTCCCACCAACAGTGTAAAAGTGTGTCTATTTCTCCACATCCTCTCCAGCATCTGTTGTCTTCAGATTTTTTAATAATCGCCATTCTAACTGGCATGAGATGGTATCTCAATGTGGTTTTGATTTGCATTTCTCTAATGACCAGTGATGATGAGCATTTTTTCATATGTTTGTTGGCCACATAAATGTCTTCTTTTGAAAAGTGTCTGTTCATATCCTTCAACCACTTTTGAATGGGCTTGTTTGTTTTTTTCTTGTAATCTGCTTTAGTTCTTTGTAGATTTTGTCAGATGGGTAGATGGCAAAAATTTTTTACCATTCTGTTGGTTGCCAGTTCACTCTAATGATTGTTTCTTTTTCTGTGCAGAAGCTCTTAAGTTTAATTAGATCCCATTTGTTTATTTTGGCTTTTGTTGCTATTGCTTTTGGTATTTTAGTCATGAAGTCTTTGCCTATGCCTATGTCCTGAATGGTATTGCCTAGGTTTTCTTCTAGGGTTTTTATGGCATTAGGTCTTAGTTTTAAATCTTTAATCCATCTGGAGTTAATTTTAGTGTAAGGTATAAGGAAGGGGTCCAGTTTCAGCTTTCTGCACATAGGTAGCCTGTTTTCCCAACACCATTTATTAAACAGAGAATCCTTTCCCCATTGCTTGTTTTTGTCAGGTTTGTCAAAGATCAGATGGTTGTACATGTGTGGCATTACTTCTGAGGCCTCTGTTCTGTTCTGTTGGTCTACATCTCTGTTTTGGTACCAGTACCATGCTGTTTTGATTACCGTAGCCTTGTAGTATAGTTTGAAGTCAGAGTGATGCCTCTAGCTTTGTTCTTTTTTCTTAGTATTCTCTTGGCTATACGGGCTCTTTTCTTGGTTTCATATGAAGTTTAAGGTGGTTTTTTCCAGTTCTGTGAAGAAGGTCAATGCTAACTTGATGGGGATAGCATTGAATCTATAAATTATTTTGGGCAATATGACCATTTTCACAGTACTGATTCTGCCTAACCATGAGCATGGAAGATTTTTCCATTTACTTGTATCCTCTCTTATTTCCTTGAGCAGTGGTTTGTAGTTCTTGAAGAGGTTCTTCACATCCCTTGTTAGTTGTATTCCTAGGTATTTTATTCTCTTTGTAGCAATCGTGAATGGGAGTTCGCTCATGATTTAGCTCTCTGTCTGTTATTGGTGTATAGGAATGCTTGTGATTTTGCACATTGATTTTGTATCCTGAGACTTTGCTGAAGTTGCTTATCATCTTAAGGAGATTTTGGGCTGAGACAATGGGGTCTTCTAAATATACAATCATGTCATCTGCAAATAGAGACAATCTTACTTCCTCTTTTCTTAATTGAATACCCTTTATTTCTTTTTCTTGCCTAATTGCTCCAGCTAGAACTTCCAATACTGTATTGAATAGGAGTGGTGAGAGAGGGCATCCTTGTCTAGTGCCAGTTTTCAAAGGGAGTGCTTCCAGTTTTTGCCCATTCAATGTGATATTGGCTGTGGGTTTGTCATAAATAGCTTTTATTATTTTGGGATATGTTCCATTAAATCTAGTTTATTGAGGGTTTTTAGCATAAAGAGCTGTTTAATTTTGTCCATGGCCTTCTCTGCATCTGTTGAGATAATCATGTGGTTTTTGTCTTTGGTTTTGTTTATGTGATAGATTACATTTACAGATTTGTGTATGTTGAACCAGCCTTGCATCCCCAGGATGAAGCCTACTTGGTTGTGATGGATAAGCTTTTTCATGTGATATTGCATTTTGTTTGCCAGTACTTCATTGAAGATTTTTGCATTGATATTCATCATGGATATTGGCCTGAAGTTTTCTTTTTTAGCTGTGTCTCTGCCTGGTTTTGGTATCAGGATGATGTTGGTCTCATAAAACGAGTTAGGGAGGACTCCCTTCTTTTGTATTGTTTGGAATAGTTTCAGAAGGAATAGTACCAGCTCCTCTTTGTACCTCTGGTAGAAATTCAGCCGTGAACCTGTCTGGACCTAGACTTTTTTTTTTAGCTGGTAGCCTATTAATTGCTGCCTCAACTTCAGATCTTGTTATTGGTCTATTCAGGGATTCAACTTCTTTCTGGTTTAGGCTTGGGAGGGTGTACTTGTCCAGGAGTTTATTCATTTCTTCCAGATTTACTGGTTTATATACCTACATTTGTTTGTAGTAATGTTGGATACTAGTTTGTATTTCTGTGGAATTGGTGGTGATATCCCTTTATCATTTTTTATTGCATTTATTCTATTCTCTCTTTTCTTTTTGTTAGTCTGTCTAGCAGTCTATTTTGTTGATCTTTTCAAAAGACCAGCTCCTGGATTTATTAATTTTTTGAAGGGTTTTTTGTGTCTCCGTCTTCTCAGTTCTGCTCTGATTTTAGTTATTTTTTGTCTTCTGCTAGTTTTTGAATTTGTTTGTTCTTGTTTCTCTAGCACTTTTAATTTTGGATAGGGTGTCAATTTTAGATCTTTTCTTGCTTCTCATGTGGGCATTTATTGCTATAAATTTCTCTCTAGACACTGCTTTAAATGTGTACCAGAGATTCTGGTATGTTGTGTCTTTGTTCTCATTGGTTTCGAAGAACATATTTATTTCTGCCTTCATTTCATTGTTTATCCAGTCATCATTCAGGAGCAAGTTGTTCAGTTTCCGTGTAGTTGTGCAATTTTGAGTTTCTTAATCCTGAGTTCTAATTTGATTGCACTGTAGTCTGAGAGACTGTTATGATTTCTATTCTTTTGCATTTGCCGAGGAGTGATTTACTTCTAATTATGTGATCAATTTTAGAGTAAGTGTGATGTGGTGCTGAGAAGAATGCATATTCTGTGGATTTGGGGTGGAGAGTTCTGTAGATGTCTATTAGGTCTGCTTGGTCCAGATCTGCATTCAAGTCCTGGATGTCCTTGTTAATTTTCTGTCTCGTTGATCTGTCTAATATTGACAGTGGAGTGTTAAAGTCTCCCACTACTATTGTGTGGGAATCTAAGTCTCTTTGTAGGTCATTAAGAACTTGCTTTATGTTTCTGGGTGCTCCTGTATTGGGTGCATATATATATAAGATAGTTAGCTCTTCTTGTTGCATTTATCCTTTTACCATTGTGTAATGCCCTTCTTTGTCTCTTTTCATCTTTGTAGGTTTCAAGTCTGTTTTATCACAGACTAGGATTGCAACCCTTGCTATTATTTGCTCTCCATTTGCTTGGTAAATCTTCCATCCCTTTATATTGAGTCTACTTGTTTCTTTGCACATGAGATGGGTCTCCTGAATACAGCACACTGATGGGTCTTGACTTTTTATCCAATTTGCCAATCTGTGTCTTTTGATTGGGGATTGTAGGCTGTTTACATTTAACATTAATATTGTTATGTGTGAATTTGATCCTGCCATTTTGTTGCTAGCTGGTTTTGCCCATTAGTTGACACAGTTTCTTCATTGTGTCATTTGGTCTTTATCATTTGGTACATTTTTGCAGTGACTGGTACTGGCTTTTCCTTTCCATATTTGGTCACCTCTTTCAGGAGCTCTTGTAAGGCAAGTCTGGTGGTGACAAACCCTCTCAGCAATAGCTTGCCAGTAAAGGATTTTATTTCTCCTTCATTTATGAAGCTTAGTTTGTCTGGATGTGAAATTCTGGGTTGAGAGTTCCTTTCTTTAAGGATGTTGAATATTGGCCCCACTCTCTTCTGGCTTGTAGGGTTTCTGCTGAGAGAGCTGCTGTGGTATGATGGGCTTCCCTTTGTGGGTGACTCGACCTTTCTCTCTCACTGCCCTTAGCATTTTTTCCTTCATTTCAACCCTGGTGAATCTGACAATTACGTGCCTTGGGGTTACTCTTCTTGAGGAATATCTTTATGGTGTTCTCTGTATTTCCTGGATTTGAATGTTGCCCTGCCTTGCTCGGTTGGGGAAGTTCTGGATAACATTCTGAAGAGTGTTTTCCAGCTTGGATTCATTCTCCCTGTTACATTCAGGTATACTGATCAAACATAGATTAGGTCTTTTCACATAATCTCATATTTCTTGGAGGCTTCATTCATTTCTTTTCACTCTTTTTTCTCTGATCTTGCCTTCTCATTTTATTTCATTGAGTTGATCTTTAATCTCTGATACCCTTTCTTCCGCTTGATTGATTTGGCTATTGAAACTTGTGTATGCTTCATGAAGTTCTCATGCTGTGTTTTTCAGCTCCATCAAGTCGTTTATGTTCTTCTCTAAGCTGGTTATTCTAGTTAGCATTTCATCTAACCTTTTTTCAAGGTTTTTAGTTTCTTTGCATTGGGTTAGAATATGTTCCTTTAGTTCAGAGAAGTTTGTCATTACCCACCTTCTGAAGCCTGCTTCTATCAATTTGTCAAAGTCATTCTCCATCCAGTTTTGTTTCCTTCCTGGTGAGGAGTTGTGATCTCTTAGAGGAGGAGAGCCTTCTTATCTTTGGTGATTTCATCCTTTCTGTGCTGGTTTCTTCCTGTCTGCATGGATTAATCTACCTTTGATCTTTGAAGTTGGTGATTTCGGTTGAGTTGTCTGAGTGGACAGCCTTTCTGTTGATGTTGAAGCTCTTTCTTCTTGTTTTTTAGTTTTCCTTCTAACAGTCAGGCCCCTCTGCTATAGGACTGCTGGAGGTCCGCTCTAGACCTTGCTTGCCTGAGAATCACCTGCAGGGACCGCAGAACAGCAAGTATTGCTGCCTGATCTTTCCTCTGGTAGCTTTGTCCCAGAAGGGTACCCACTAGATGTCAGCCAGAGCTATCCTGTATGAGGCATCTTTTTGGTTATATGGGGGTTAGGGAGCTGCTTGGGGAGGCAGTCTGTCTTTTATTGGAGCTTAAGTGCTGTACTTGGAACTCCCTTGCTCCTTTTAGTGCTGCTGGCTAGGGACATTTAAGTCTGCTGCAGCGTAACTCACAATTGCTGCTTTTCCCAGGTGCTCTGTCCCAGGAAGATGGGATTTTATAAGTCCCTGACATGTTGCTGCTCTTTTTTTTTTTTTTTTTTGGCAATGCCCTTCCCAGCAAGGAGGGAATCCAGTTAGACTCTGCCTGCAGAGGTGCTGCTGGGCTGCCATGGGCTCAGTCCAGCTGCTGTGTAAACTTCTTTGGCTTTTGTTTACACCGGCAGGGTTAGAACCACCTTGTCAATGGTAGATGACCTTCGCCTCACTGAGCTCAATCATCCCGGGTCGAGCTTGAACTGATGTGCTGGCTGGGAAACTCTCAAGCCAGAGGGTTTCATTTGCTGGTCTTTGTGAGGGTGGGACCCGCCAAGCTGAATCACTTGTTTCCTTGCTTTCAGTTCCCCATCTTTCTCGGGAGCGGGGAGCTCTGTCTCGCAGGTGCTCCCGGCACCAGCCAAAACGTCCACGCAGATTTGTGCTGACAACCTGTGGTGCCAACTGGAGCAGCCGCTCAGATTTGTCCTGGTAACTAGTGGCGTTTGTTAGCCCGGTATGGATCTCCTGGTCTGTGGGTTGTAAAAACCATGGGAGAAGTGCAGTATCTGAACCAGAGTGCTGAAGGGTAAAGTCCCCAAGTCCTCTGGCTAGTTGGACTTCCCAGATGGGGCAGTGCCCCACCCTGCCTCGGTTTGCCCTCCTTGGGCTATACGTACTGCGCAACCAGTCCCATTGATATGAACCTGGTACCTTAGTTGGAAATGTGGAGATCACTCACCTTCCGTGTTGCTTTCACTGGGGACTGCACTCTGGAACTGCTCCTATTTGGCCATCTTGGCGGACGTCCGATCTCGTTCTTTTTTATGGCAGAATAATACTCCATTGTGTATATGTATAACATTTTCTTTATCCATTTGAATATTGATGGACACAGGTTTCTTCTAAATCTTGGCTATTGTAAACAGTACTGCAACAAACCCAGAGGTGCACATATCTCCTTGATATACTGATTTCTTTTGTTTTGAATATATACCCAGCAGTGAGATTGCTGGATTATATGATAGCTCTAGTTTTAGTTTTTTTGAGGACCCTCCAAACTGTTCTCCATAGTGGCTGTACTAATTTACATTCCTACCCGCAGGGTACAGGGGTTCCCTTTCCTCCACATCCTTGCCAACATTTGTTATTGCCTGCCTTTTGGATATAAGCCATTTTAACTGGGACACAAATAATTCACTTTGTCTGGATTTTTGGGCAGCTGGTTTGCTATATGAGAATAGGAAAAAGTGGATTTTGTACTGAGGATGAATAGTTTCAGAAAGATGACTTCCCACAGCTCAGCAAACAGAATCAAACAGTGTTGCTGGGCACATCACGATCGGCATAATCTGAGATGATTATCTTCCAGAGAGATAAAGAAACAAAATTCTGAGTTTGTCAGGAAAAAATTATGTAAATGCATAAAAAATTAAAAATATAACAGTTTAAATCCTAGCCCAGCCATGAGTTGAAGGAACCAAAATTTATATACTAATTTGAATAAAATGTTTGATAAATTGCTTTAAAATTGTGACTGTATGATACTGATGCAGAGTAGAAATGTAAGAAAAGAAAGTTTTTTTTCACCACCCATAGACTGTCAGACAGTTCTAAGCACAGATGTGGGAGCAGCCACAATTGTTGAGGGTGTATTTGGACATTGGAAAGTAAATTGGATTGCAGAAGATAACTTAAAACTGCAAAGGGGAGGCCTGAGTTCTGATGTAAAGCTCTGCCACAACCTTGTGTGAAAAGGGACAACCTATTTTACTTCTCTGGGCCTCAGTTTTCTCTAGTGTGAAATGAGCACTTTGCATTAGAAAGCCTCTAATTTATTTTTTATCTTTCAAGTGTTAGAATATTGTGTATTTATGAGACAGGGTCTTGCTCTGTTGCTCAGGCTGGAACACATGGCATGATCATAGCTCACTGTAGCTTTGAACTCCTGGGTTCAAGCTAGCCTGCCACTTCAACCTCCTGTGTAGTTGGTACTACAGGCGCATGCCACCATGCCCAATTAATTATCTTTATTTTTGTTTTTAGAGACTAGGTCTCACTGTGTTGCCCAGGCTGGTCTTGAACTCCTGGCCTCAAGCAGTTCTCCTGCCTCAGCCTTCTAATATGCTGAGATTACAGATGTAAGCTACTGTGCCTAGACAGGATACTGCCATTCTAAATATGACAGTCACAAGACTGGTTTTGAAAATCCCAAACTTCTGCATTCTACTGGCTTCAGTGCTAATTTCTTTGTCTATTTTTTTGTTTGTTATTCCACTTGACCAGGGGTTCTCCAACTTTAGTGTGCAACAGAATTGCCTGGAGGGCTTTAAAAATGTAGGTTAATTGACTCTATCCCCAGAACTTCAGATTCAGGGTTATGGCCCAAGACTCTGCATCTTTAACAAGCTCCCAGGCGATGCTGATGTTGCTTGTGTGAGGACTATACTTTGAGAACCATCACACTAAACTATGAGATCCCAGGCCTTCGCCTGCAAAGAACACAGAAAAGATTAGACACCTGCTCACCGTAACTGTTCCCTGCTGGGGATCTAAGCCCAGGCTTAATTCTCCAGCCCCTTCTTTCCTGTATGGATCCTTAGGAAAGATAAAGATGAAGGAAAGGCAGGGAGATAAAGTTTAGGCCCTTTCTACACTGGCTGGCTGGACCCTGGTGTTCAAGTGGGCAGAGAGAAGAGGAAGATTAACGGTTGGTTGCATAGATTTGGAAGCAGGATGCTAAGGGGCAAATCAGGCAAACTGCTTATCTTCTCTAAGCTTCAATTTCTCAATCTACAAACTGAATCTAATGATATCTACATCAGAGGGCTGCTGACAAGCTTATATGAGGAAATGCACCTAAATTCTTGTAAGCTTAGACAGTCACATAATGAAGTACTCAATGGAGAGTAGAAGTTATTATTATTAATTTGCAGAGCATTTTCAAAGATTGTCCTTGTAAGGATTCAGGGGCACTGTGTGTTAGAACAATTATCTTAGACCAGGCCTGAAATCTGATGATATTAAGTTTTCTGGGCAGGTCCTGATTGCAGCAGAAACTGACCCCTACGCTAATAGCACATGTTATCCACACCACCAGAAACAGCAAGAGTATTCCAGATACAATTTACTAGATTCAGTGTTATCCTGAGTAGTCCTGTCCTCCAATTATGTTCATACAGAGTCTGGAAATGTTCATCTGTCCTGATTCTAATTCCCAAGTGGAGCTTTGAAAGTGGAGAAACAGTGTTCCTTTGATGGTGGATTTAAGATGAGTCATCCCCATTTTTGCTGGTTTTTCACTTGCAAACAGGCAGTGGTTAAGGGCATAATTTGATCCTCTTATGCTCCAGCATGTTCACATTATTCATTTTACATAACATCTAAGCACTCTTTATGGATAATCACAAAATCCGTCCTTCTGTGCCTGTATATGTCTCACATAGTGATGTTAAGAGCAATAATTAATAATGTTTATTAGGAACTCACTATGTGTCCAACCCTGAGGTAGGTGCTTTAGCGGAATAGAGTAGAAATGTTTAGGATGAACTCTGTGTTCTCTCATAAGGCTTTTGTCATGGTCTTAGCTGGGCAGATAAGGTGAGAGTCTAAACTAGTTATCAAACATTTGTTGATGAAAAACATCAAATTGTCTAAAGTATTTAAAGAGCTTTATTCTGAGCCAATATAAGTAACCATGCCCTGGAATATAGTCTCAAGAGGTCCTGAGAATGTGTGCCCAAAGTGGTCAGGTTACTAGGAAGATAGAAGTTACAGACAAAGACATATTAATAAATCAATACATGTAAGTTATACATTTGTTCAGCACACAAAGGTGGGACATCTCCAAGTGAGGGCTTACAGATCATAAATGGATTCAAAGATTTTCTGATTGGCAGTTGATTGAAATAGTTAAGCTTTGCTTTAAAAGTTGAAGACAATAGAAAGAAATGCTTGAGTTAAGGTAAGGGGATTGTGGAAGCTGAGGTTCTTGTTATACAGATGAAGCCTCTAAGTAGCAGGTTTTAGAGAGAATAGAAGACAAATGTCTCTTTTTGTATCTTACAAGGTATCAGACTGTTAGTTTGATCTTTCCTGGATCCAGAAAGACCTAGAAAGGGAATCAGATTTTCTACAGATGCAATTTTCCCCACAAGAGATGGCTTTCCAGGGTCATTTCAAAATATGTCAAAGAAATATATTTTGGGGTAAAAATTTTGAATTCTTTCAGAGCCTGCTATCTGTCATGAAATGCTGTACCAGAATCTTATTGAAATTTGGTATCTTACTGTCACAAAGAGTCTTCGTGAGTCTTATGATCTCCATTTTAATGTTAGTTCTGGTCAGCTGCTCCTAAACTCCTAAAGGCAGGAAAGTATATCAAGGTATGTCTGGCCTCTCTTCTTGTCATGGGCGGGAATTCCCTTTTTCAGGTTTCCCTTGGCCCAGAGGGAGTCTGATCAGTCAGCTGGGGGCTTAGAATTTTATTTTAGGTCTACACATTGAATTACTAAATTGTGTTTTCTGAACCTCAGCATAGAATGCTCTTTTCCTTCCCTTTGGTTATCCAAATTCTGCATGTATTTTAAATCCTGCCTCAAGTTGCATTGCCTATGAAAAGGCTTTCCCCAAATTGCTCTATAGTGCAGAACAGAAAACTCAGGAGCTGACCTCCAGTGGTCTTTCAGAGGCTACCTTGTTTTGATCTTACTCAATGTGGGCAAATTCATGTGGGGGTCTTGGAAAACTTCCTCAGTCCAGTGGTCCAAGCATTTCCATCACATCTTATTGATTTTGAATTCAACTGGGAAGCAAAAAGACAATTGCTAAGCGTCCAGGATGGAGGGTGCAGATGACTGGAGGATTAACATGCCATGGCCTAAATCCAGCTTGAGCTGTGGATTGCAGACTCCAGGGTTCCATCTTCCAGGGGAGGCAGGAGCAGAGTCAGCTGGGGTGGAGTCTCCCAACCTCCTCCTCTCCCCATGGGTGTGGTAAGGCTACCCATAAAAGGCAGCACCGTGGTTTTCAAACCATTTGAAATATATAACTGAGAAGCTTATATAATAAAGCTGCGAAAATAGATATAAAAATATATGTGTGCTTATATGCATATGTTAGACAAATGGGGCATCACAGAAAACTTCTATTGCAATTGGGGAATATCTTTCTATGTAAATATATGGTTCCCATAAGAATATGTAACAAGAGTATTATTAGTATTTGAAACTAAAGTCATGAAGGGTCAAATAAAACAATCCTTTCCTACTTATCTGGGTCACAATAAAATAAATTCAATAACATTTTTCACCCACCATTTTTCTCTTAAATGTATAATATCATATAAAATAAATGAGAACAATGCAGAATAGCTGGAAGATAAAATCGCTGGGCAGTCTATGAACTTGCCCACAGACGGATATGTGTAAATTGATGATGCCAGAGAGCCTGCCAATGTCTGTGAAATGCTCCAGGGCTGTTTCTGGAATGCCTCCAATCCCACACTCCAGAAGGTGGTCACCATCAGGAGGAAGGAGCTGAGTCAGTTAACATCTTCTGGATATCTGTGGGGACCTGAACTATGCTGTTCTTTCATACGTATTCTAAAAACAGCCCTGCGAAACAATATTATTCCCATCTTATAGCTGTGGAAGCTAAGGCTCAAAAAAGTTAAATAACTAGTAACAAGTAGAGATAGAATTCTGCTTGCTATGAGAATTCCCAGAGTATCAGGCTAGAAATAGATACACAAGAAGGTGTCTCCCTTTCAGTGATGACACAAAGGTAAGTTCCTGCAAACCAAACTCTAGCCACAGTCCAAATATTCAGAAGGGATGAAATTGTGGACAGTTTCTAGAAGGAAAAGCCAGTGAGAGAGAAGAAGTTTCTGGTACTGGAGGAGGATCCTAAGCTTCTGGGTAAAGTGCTCAGCAGTGCACGGTCGAGGATATCACATGGACTAAACAGTGACCTGGGGGTGACCCAACTCTTGAGCCAGCAAAGACAGATGCTGCAGACAGGACTTGAGGGCCTATTGAGGCAGAGCCCAGTGGCCCTCAGTGATGTGTCCTACAGCTAGTGCCCCCTTGAGTGCCCCTGGCCGGTCAAAGTGACCGGCCGGGGGGCATTCACCTTACGGTGCTCTGAGGGGTTTTATCTGAAGGGGTTTGCAAGCCAAAGGTCCTAGGGCATTTCTTGCCAGGCAGGTATCTGATATACAATGGGGAATAGACTTGATCTGGAACTTTGGCCTGAACCTCAGGCTCTCAAAGTTCTGGGATTACAGATGTCAGCCACTACCCCCGGCCACAGAGATCAGTTTTCAATAGCTTTGATCTCTTAGAGCTCTCAGTCAGTCATATCCCACTTGTGCATGAGAGGCATATGCTGGGATTTGTCAGCTTAAAATGAGGGCAAATCCTTACCCCAGAATTCTTGATATGGGAGTGGTTTGATTTGGGGAAAAGAAGGTGCAGACAGTACTTACTTGATATCCTCTAGACTGCATCCATACACCCATGCATTCTTAGGCTTAAAGTTGTTCCATCAACTCTTTCCTTGGGCAGTTCAGTTCATCATAATTGAGTGTGATCATGTGCCAGGTACTCTGCCAATATCTGTGAAGACAAAGACAGTAAGACACTGCACCACTCTCGAGGATCTTACTGAGGAGGAGAGGAGACAGAGAAGTGAATAGAGGATCCGATGCTGTGTGTGGTGCAGGGCCTGGCACGGGGAGGCTGAGGATGTGCAGGAGCACAGGGTGGTGCCAGGCCTGACGGGGAGCACCATGGAGGAGCAGGCTCCATGTTAACTAGCTGGTGAGATACCAGGTGAAAAAAGGTGGTAAAGGCATTCTAGAAAAATGAAACCACATAAAGGCATGGCTACACCAACAACCAGACGTGAGCCAGAGAACTGACATCCATGACTAGCTGCTTCAGGTCAGGCTTCCCCCAAGTCTTATTATTGTTATTATTATTTTTACTTTTATTACCTGCTCCCAGAAGAGACACACAAAAAAGAGAAGAAAAACTACTGAATTGTATATCCTTATTTCCTTTTGGCCTAGCACACCAGTTATCTTACACTGTACATTCTTAGAAGATAAGAAACCAAGAATGTGTATTTTAAAAGTACCTGAGGGTCAGACAGAGACCTGTTTAAGGGAAATACAAGGGACAACATGGCAAGTAACTAGCTCACTTAAAGTTTCCTTGAGTCGCAGCATTGTGATATCATGTTATCGAATCAGTGTGACATCAGCTTTACTATGACCAGCTCCAGCCCTCATCACTTGCTTGAACTCTAGCTTCTTGGGAGGTGGCAGTGTTAGGCCGTTCCTCAATATATACATCCGTCCCAGGTCTGTGCCTCTTTCTCGAATATTTGAAAGAATTAAAATCTCAAACTGAAATTTAGTCAATCCTTTTATAACCAACATGGATTATCACAGGATGTGCAGCAGTCTTCACTCTCTCTCTCTCTCTCTCTTTAAATAGATAGAGTCTCGTTCTGTCTCCCAGGCTGGAGTACAGTGGCACAATCATAGCTCCCTGCAGACTTAAACTCCTGGGCTCAAGTAATCCTTCTGCCTCAGCTGCTTAGTGGCTGAAACTACAGGTGTGCACCACTATACCTGGCTAATTTTAAAATATTTTGTGGAGACAACATCTTGCTATATTGGCCAAACTGATCTTGAACTCCTGGGCTCAAGCAATTCTCCTGCCTTATCCTTCCAAAGTGCTGGGATGACACGCATGAGCCACTGTGCTCAGCCACATCCTTCATTTGTTAAGCCCATGTGTGGAGGGCTGCTGATGTGCAAGACACAATGATCAAATAGAATTATAGTGACAAATGTGACTTTCCAAGATCTGTGACCTTGCATGGTCTCCTTCTCAAGAAAAGAATAGATGAAGAGATGGAAAAGAAGATACTTTATGGGATGAGCCAAGCTCATTAGTGGAATATCCTGCGGCTGCAGTAGGCCCTGGGAAGGCAGAGTGCTAAAGTGGAGGTGGGTGGGATTGGGCAAACTAACATTTCTGAGCCTCAGTTTCCTCCTGTGTGCAATGGAGACAATAGTGCTTATCTCTGAGGAAGGGTTGTGAGGATCAAAGGAGGTAAAAATACTTGCTGAATGCCTAGCAAAATGTCTGACACAGAGTTAGAACATAATGCACGTTAGAATGCTTTCATAGACTGGTCTGAGATTGCATGTTCTTGAGCCCATGGGAATCCCAGATTCTGCACTTCTGCTGAACCACTCCCTTTCTGTTACATAAGCCAGTGATCTGTCCTCCATTTAGCCCATCTCTGTCTGTTTTTTGCTGCTATAACAGAATACCTGAGACTAGATGATTTATAAAGAACAGAGACGTTTTTCTTACAGTTCTGGAGACTGGGAAGTCCAAGATTGAAGGCTCACATCTGGTGAGGGCCTTCTTGCTGTGTCATCCCATGGTGGAAGGTGAGAGGGCACAAGAGAGCAAGAGAGGGCTGACCTGACTTTTATAACAAACCTATTCCCATGATAGTGACATTAATTCATTCATGAGGGCAGAGCCCTCACAACCCAGTCACCTTTTAAAGGTCCTGCCTCTTAACACTGTTGCATTGGGGATTAAGTTTCCCATGCATGAGCCTTGGGCACACGTTCAAACCACAGCATCCCCAAACACATGCACCTCCAGTCTAATGCTGCATTCAACATGTACTCAAAGTCCCAAACTCCTGGTCAGAGTAGTCATTTCTTGAGGCTCCGATTATTTAATTTGACACTTCAGTGTCCAGGAATAAAAAACTCCCTCATACAATATAACTTCGTGGAATGTCTTCTAGAAGATAATTCAACTAATTGATTTCAAGCACTGTTGTACATTTCATATCTGTCATGTCTAAAATATAAGGCCAGAAGACATTTATACTAATTAATTGCAGTAATTATTACATATGTGAGATTAGGGCCACTTGAATGTGTTCAGATTTATGTAAGGTAGATTAAAATGGCATAATTAGCATATTCTTAATTACAATTTTATATATTTCTTTTCTACTTTAAGTTCTGGGATACATGTGCAGAACATGCAGGTTTGTTGCATAGGTATACATGTACTCCATGTACTATGATGGTTTACTGCACCCATCAACCTGTCATGTACATTAGGTATTTCTCCTAATGCTATCCTTCCCCTTGCCTCCCACCTCCGCCAAAGGCCCAGTGTGTGATGTTCCTTTCCCTGTTTTCATTGTTCAACTCCTTAAATTATGCTTTAAGGTCTGGGGTACATGTGCAGAATGTGCAGGTTTGTTACACAGGCATACATGTGCCATGGTTGTTTGCTACACCCATCACCCCATCATCTACATTAGGTAGTTCTCCTAATGCTATCCCTCCCCTAGTCCCCCACTCCCCAACAGACCCCAGTGTGTGATGCTCCCCTCCCTGTGTCCATGTGTTCTTATTGTTCAACACTCACCTGTAAGTGAGAACATACGGTGTTTGATTTTCTGTTCTTGTGTCATTTTGCTGAGAATGATGGTTTCCAGAATCATCCATGTCCCTACAAAGGACACAAACTCATTGTTTTTATGGCTGTATAGTATTCCATGGTGTTAATATGCCACATTTTCCTTGTCCAGTCTATCATCGATAGGCATTTGGGTTGGTTCCAGGTCTTTGCTATTGTAAACAGTGCCACAATGAATATGTGTGCATGTGTCTTTATAATAGAATGATTTATAATTCTTTGGTTATATACCCAGTAATGGGATTGCTGGGTCAAATGGAATTCCTGTTTTTAGGTCCTTGAGGAATTGCCACACTGTCTTCCTCTTGGGCCAGTTTTTAAAATGAATGCTTCCAGTTTTGGTCCATTTAGTATGATACTGGCTGTGCGTTTGTCATAAATAGCTCTTATTATTTTGATATATCTTCCATCAATACCTAGTTTATTGAGAGTTTTTAGCATGAAGGGCTGTTGAATTTTGCTGAAGGCCTTTTGTACATTTATTAAGATAATCGTGTGGTTTTTGTCACTGGTTTTGCTTACTTGATGGATTACATTTATTGATTTGCATATGTTGAACCAGCCTTGCATCCTAGGAATAAAGTCAACTTGATCGTGGTGGATATGCTTTTTGATGTGCTGCTGGATTCAGTTTGCCAGTATTTTATTGAGGATATTTGTGTCAATGTTCATGAGAGATATTGGTCTGAAATTTTTGTTGTTGTGTCTCTGCCAGGTTTTGATACCAGGATGATGCTGGCCTCATAAAATGAGTTAGGGAGGAGCCCCTATTTTTATTGTTTGGAATAGTTTCAGAAGGAGTGGTACCAGCTCCTCTTTGTACCTCTGGTAGAATTCAGCTATGAATCCTTCTGGTCCTGGACCTTTTTTGATTGGTAGGCTATTAATTACTGCCTCAGTTTCAGAACTTGTTATTGGTCTATTCAGGATTCGACTTCTTTCTGGTTCACTCTTGGGAGGGTGTATGTGTCCAGGAATTCATCAACTTCTAGATTTTCTAGTTTATTTGCATAGAAGTGTTTAAAAAAAAAGTTGTAGTTATTATTTTTGATATTTTAATCTTTCAGTCGTTCTACTCAGGATGTAAATGGTTTACACACTACAATGTTATAATAGTCTGTGTTTTTGTGTACTCACTATTACCAGTAAGTTTTATACCTTCAAATGATTTCATATTGCAGTAATGTTCTTTTCTTTCAGATTGAAAAATTACCTTTAATATTTCTTATAGGACAGTTCTTTGTTGATGGAATTCCTCAGCTTTCATTTGTCTGGAAAAGTCTTATTTCTCCTTCATGTTTGAATGATGTATTTTTTTTTCCAGATACACTGTTCTAGGATTTTTTTTAAGCCTTTTAAATATGTCATGCCACTCTTTCCTGCCCTGTAAGATTTACATTGAAAAGACCACTGCCAGACATACTGGAGCTCCATTATATGTTATTTGTTTCTTTTCTCTTGCTGCTTTTAGGATCCTTTCTTTATGCTTGATCTTTGGGAATCTGATTATTAAATGCCTTGATGTAGTCTTGTTTGGTTTGTATCTCCATGGTGTTCTATAACCTATTTGTACTTGGATATTGATATCTTTCTCTAGGTTTGGAATGTTCTGTGTTATTATTCCTTTGAATAAACTTTCTACTCTTGTCTCTCTTTCTCTACCTCTTCTTTAAGACCAATAACTCTTAGATTTGCTCCATCGAGGCCATTTTCTAGATCTTGAAGTCATGCTTTATTTTTTTAAATTCTCTTTCTTTTGCCTTCTCTGACTGTATATTTTTAAATAGCAGGTCTTCAAGCTCACTAATTCTTTCTTCTGCTTGATCCATTCTGCTGTTAACAGACTCTGATGTCTTCAGTATGTTAGTTGCATTTTTCAACTCTAGAATTACTGCTTGATTCTTTTTAATTATTGTAATTTCTTTGTTAGATTTATCTGATGGAATTCTGAATTCCTTCTCCGTTGATAGGGTTTGGCTGTGTCCCCACCTAAATCTCATTTAGAGTTGAAACTCCCAGAATTACCACATGTTGTGGGAGGAACCCAGTGGGAGGTGACTGAATTATGGTGGTGGGTCTTTCCTGCTCTCTTCTTGGGATAGCAAATGAGCCTCATAAGATCTGATGGTTTTAAAAATGGGAGTTTCCCTGTACAAGCTCTCTCTTTGCCTCCTGCCATCCACATAAGATGTAACTTGCTCCTCCTTGCCTTCTGCCGTGATTGTGAGGCCTCCTCAGCCATGTAGAACTGTAAGTCCAGTAAACCTATTTCTTTTGTAAATTGCCCAGTCTCAGGTAAGTCTTTATCAGCAGTGTAAAAACAGACTACTACATCTGTGCTATCTTGAATTTCTTTGAGTTCCCTCAAAACAGCAATTTTGAATTATCTGTCTGAAAGGTCACATATTTCTGTTTCTTCAGGATTGGTCCCTGGTGATTTATTTAGTGTGCTTGGTGAGGTCATGTTTTTCTGGATGGTCTTGATGCTTGTAGATGTTCATCAGTGTCTGGGCATTGAAGAGTTAGGTACTGATGGTAGTCTTCACTGTCTGGGCTTGTTTGGATCCATTCTTCTTGGTAGGCTTTCCAGGTTCAGAAAGGACTTGGGTGTTGGGATCTAAGTTTTGGTTACTCACTGCGGCTGTATCTGAATTAGGGGGCACCCCAAACCCAGTAATGCTGTGGCTCTTGCAGACTTGTAGAAGTATCACTTTAGTGGTCTCCTATAATATCTGGAATGATTCTCTGGTTTACTAGGCAGAGACTCTTGTTTTCTTCTCTTACTTTATCCAAAACAGAGTTTCTCCTGTATTAAACTGCCTGGGGATGAGGGAGGGGTGACACAAGGCCCCCTGTGGTCACCACCACTAGGACTGTGCTGGGTCAGACTTAAAGCCAGCACAGCACTGAGTCTTGCTCAGAGCCCATGGAAACCACTACATGGCTATTGCCTATATTCCCTCAAGACTCTAGGGCTCTACAGTCAACAGGTGTCAAAGGCAGCCAGGCCTCTGTCCTTTCCTTCAGGATGGAAAGTTTCCCCCAGCCCAGATGTGTCCAGAAATGCTGTATGGCAGCCATGGCCTTGAGTTCAGAAATCTTAGGTGTCCACCTTATTCTCTTTTCTACTGCATCTTAACTGGCATCCAAACAACAAGAAAAAGTCTTTCCCACTCTTCCCTCCCCTTTCAACAAGCAGAGGAGTCTCTTCCTGTGGCCACTACCACCCTAGGCCTGCAGTGAGTACTACTTGGCTAACAGCAATGTTTAGCCAATGTCCAGGCCCAAGTGCTCTTCAGTCAATTTGTGGTAAATTTGCCAAGCTTGAGACTCTCCCTTAAGGGAGAGTGAATTCCCCTCAGCCCAGGGCAGGGCCAGTAATGCTGTCTAAGCATCAAGTCCTGGACTTGGGGACCCCAAGAGCCTGTTTGGTGCTATTCCCCACTGTGGCCAAGCTCTTATTTAGCTGCAAGACCCAAGCCCCCTTTATTCTTCCTTCCTTTTTTCTCAAGCAGGAGTCTCTCCCTGTAGCCACCACAGCTGGGAACGTGTTGGATCACACCTGAAGGCAGTATGTCTGAGTCTTACCAGAGTCCCATGGCAAGTAATATCTGACTATTGCTGTTGCTTATTCAGAGTCCAAGGCTCTTTAGTCAGCAGGCGATGAATCCTGCTGGGACTAAGTTCTTCCCTTCAGGGTAGTGGGTTCCTCTGTAGCCGAGAGTGTGTCTCAAAAGGTTGTCCATGAGCTAGGGCCTGGAATGGGGTTCTCAGCACTCTGCCTGGTGCCGTATCCTACTGTGGCTGTGCTGGTATTGACGTTGTGAGACAAAGTTCTCTTTACTCTTTCCTCACCTCTCCTCAGATGGAGAGAAGGGATCTCTCCTGGAGCTGCAAGCTATACTTCCTGGGGTTGGTGGAGGTATGGTGCAAGTAGTACCTTTTATCTCACTATGTCACGTGCCTCCCCCGACCAAGTCTATTGGCTCTGAGCCCAGAAAAGCATCAGGACTTGACCAAGAATTGCAATCCTTTTGGCTTAGTATTTTGAGTTTATTTAGAACCCCAGAGCACTTTAGCACATGGTGGTAAGGCTTGGCAGAACTCAGGTTCCAACCACTGGGATGGGTGATTCCTCTCTGGCGAGGGCTGGTCTGAGTGCTCCCTCTGTGGGTGCTGGTTTAGTTTTGCCTGGCGTTGCTTCCCACTGTGACAGGGAATCACTGATTTCCAATGCAAAGTCCTCCTATCACTACATTCACCTTCCCACAAGTACACAGACTCTCTCTCCTCCCTACTCAGCTGCTGTTAGAGGGTAGGGGAGACGTAGCATCAGCAATTCAAGGCTTTCTTTCCTACCCTCTTCACAGCCTCTTTCATGATACGAAGTTAAAACCAGGTCCTGTGATTGCTCACCTGATTTTTTGTTCTTATGAGGATGCTTTTTTTGTGTGGGTAGTTGTTAAATTTGGTGTTCCTGTGGGGAGGACAATCAGTGGAGGCTTCTATTCAGCCATCTTGCTGGGACCCCTCCTCTACAGTAACATTGCCAGTGATCTAAAGATCTAAATTTTCAGATGTGTCACCATAGCTGTTTACTATGTTTTAAAATGACCATATTTTAAAATAAAATGTAGATGCTCTAGTTGGCCAAAGTTCGATTTGATTTGATTTTTTTTCTGATTTCTGAATTTTTAAAGAAAAGGTCTTGCCAAACTATAAAAATGCTATCAAGTTTAGTTACAAATTCAAGAAATTTCATTTGTTTAAAATGTACCTAATTCATAAATCCAGGTTGTTTGGAAATTCTCCTGTGTGTAGATGCAGGAGCTCTCTGGAAGCCTGAGAGCTGGTGAGGGAGTGTCCCTCCGAAGCCTGTTCTAGCTGGAGCTGCCAGGCAGCACTTCTCATTTCGGATGTCATTGAACTCTCTTTTGACCATCTGCCTTGAAGCTCTGCCTCTCTGTCTTTCTTATCAGTCTCATGATTGAGTGGTTTAATATAGTTATTGTGAAATGTCTTCCCGCTAAGCCAACAGTTCTTGGTAATTTGTACCACGTGCTATCATCTATTTTGGAAATTTTAATTTGGTAAAATCCTCTGTGATGGAGTGCATGTGAAAAAGCCATACAAAAGAAGATTATACTGTATTGATTTCTCTGGATCTAATTGTTCTCCTGAGTGCTGGTGAATGACTTTTTCTTTCCCTCATATATACTTGTGAAAATCCATAGAATTTTTAATAACGTTTTATATGTAAATAACGCTTCTTTTTGTCTGACTGAAGGCAACATCAGCTTGAAATGCTAATTTTGTTGTATCACAGCAATTTAGTAGCTAGAATATTTTTAATCTGAAAGCAGTTTTTAGCCTCTCAAGAAAGAAACAGGTTAGTAGAAGAAACAGGTCATGCTTATTTTATACACTAGAGGAGCATTTTCCATTTGTATTAAGATTATATAAAACTAACCAGTGAAAGCAGTTTATTTAAAAGACAATTTATTTTATTTTTTTAAAGTTAGTGCCAGTTAGTCTATGCCAACATAAACCCAAATAATTGATTCAGTTAACTGAGGCTAAAGTTAATAATGTTTAGCTGGAAAAACTTGTCTGGGGGTGGCCTGCTTTGGAGAAAGGGAGGAGTAATGTTAAATCCTTTTTTATGACTAGGATTTTTAATTCATTTTGAGGTCATCTTCTTTGTAACAATAATGCTTTTTGTCTTAAAGACATTTAGCTTCCCAGCTTCCTTTAGGTCACAATCATCTTAATGTACCTTTTTCTATCCTTTCAAGTGTTCTCTGTCCTTCTGTTTTTTGGTTGATCTCCTGCTTATTTTTTATACAATCTAACAGCACAGTTATGCCTCATTTTATGTTGATATATTGCACTTCTCAGATACTGCATGTTTTACAAATTGAAGATTTTTGACAACCCTGCACTGAACAAATCTCTTGGTACCTTTTCCCCAACAACATGTGGTCACTTGTCTCTTGCCACATGTTGGTAGCTCTTGCAATCTTCCAAACTTTTTCATTATTATTACATCTGTTATGGGTATCTGTGATCACTGATCTTAGATGTTACTATTGCGATTATTTTAGAGCATCATGGACCTTGCCCATATAAGATGTTGTGTGAATTCTGACTGTTCCACAACTGGCTGTTCCCCCATCTCTTTCCTTCTTCTTGGGCCTCAGTATTTCTTGAGATACAACATATTGAAATTAGGCCAATTAACAACCCTACAGTGGCCTCTAAGTATTCAAATGAAAGGAAGAGTTGCACCTCAGTAACTTTAAATCAAAAGTTAGAAATGATTAACCTTAGTGAGGAAGGCATATTTGGAGTTGACGTAGGCCAAAAGCTAGGCCTCTTGTGCCAAACAGTTAACCAAGCTGTAAATGAAAAGAAAAAGGTTCTTGAAGAAAATTAAAGTGTGACTCCAGCGAATACACAGATGATAAGAAAGGGAAAGAGCCTTATTGCTGATATGGAGAAAGTTTTAGTGGTCTATAGAAGATCCAACCAGCTACAATATTCCCTTAAGCCAAAACCTACTCCAGAGCAAGGTCCTAACTTGCTTAAGTTTTATGAAGGCTGAGAGAGAGAAAGCAGTTGCAGAAGAAAAATTTGAAGCTAGCAGAGGTTGGTTCATGAGGTTTAAGGAAAGAAACCATCTTGACAACAAAAGTAGAAGGTAAAGCAGCAAGTGCTGATGGAGAAGGTGTAGAAGGTCTAGCTAAGATAATTGATGAAGGCTACACTAAACAACGGAGTTGTTTTTTTCAGTGTGGATGAAATAGCCTTATATTGGAAAAAGATGACATCTAGGACTTTCATAACTGGAGAGGAGATGCCAATGTCTGGCCTTAAAGTTTAATAGAATAGGATGACTCTCTTGTTAGGGGCTAATGCAGCTGATGACTTCTAATGACGTCAGTGCTCATTTGCCGTTCCACAAATCCCAGGACATTGAAGAATTATGCTACGTCTACTCTGCCTGTGTTCTCTAAATGGAACAACAAAGTATGGGTGACAGCACATCTGTTTACAGTATGAATTACTGAGTATTTTAAGTCTGTTGTTGAGACCTACTGCTCAGAGAAAAAGACTTCTTTCAAAATATTACTGCTCATTGACAATGCACCTTATTACCCAAGAGCTCTGATGGAGAGGTACAAGGAGATAATTGTTGTTTTCATGCCCACTAACACAACATCCATTCTGCAACCCATGGTCAAGGAATAATTTTGACTTTCAAGTCTTATTATTTAAGAAATACATTTTATAAGGCTATCACTACCGTAGATAACAATTCCTCTGATGGATCTGGCAGGTCAATTAAAACTTTTCTGGAAAGGATTTACCATTCTAAATGCCATTAAGAACATTTGTGATTCATGGGAGGAGGTCAAAATATCAACATTAACAGGAGTTTGGAAGAAGCTGATTCCAACCCTCACACACAAATTTGAGGAATTCAAAGCTTTAGTGAAGGAAGTAACTACAGACGTGCTGGAAATAGCAAGAGAACTAGAATTAGAAGTGAAGTCTGAAGATGTGGCTGAATTCCTGCAATCTCATGGGAAAACTTGAATGAGAAGTTACTTCTTATGGATGAGTAAAGAAAGTAGTTTCTTGAGATAGAATCTACTCCTGGTGAAGATGCTGTGATTATTGTTGAAATGACAACAAAAGAGTTAGAATATTACATAAACTTAGCTAGTAATGCAGCCGCAGGGGTTGAGAGGATTGACTCCAATTTGAAAGAATTGCTACTGTAGGTAAAATGCTGTCAATCACCACTGTCAGTCAGCATTGCATGCTACAGAGAAACCTTTAGGGAAGGGAAGAATGAGCCAATGTAGCAAGCTTCATCACCTTATTTTAAGAAATTGCTACAATCACTCCAGCCTGCATCAACAACCATCCTAATCAGTCAGTAACCATTGATATCAAGGTGAGACCCTCCACCAGCAAAAAATTATGACTCACTGAAGGCTCAGATGATTGTTTGAAATTTTTTTAATCAAAAAAGTATTTTTAAAAAACGCTATGTACATTTTTAACATATTGCAGTATAAATATGATTTTTATATGCACTAGGAAACCAAAAAGTTCATGTGACTTTATTGCAATATTTGCTTTATTGTGGTGGTTGGATATAATCTGCAATATCTCTGAGGTATGCCTGTATTGCTCTTATAACTCAAGAATTTAGTTCCTTTATAATTAATGTGAGTACTAGTGTAGATGGAGTCATATGTACCATTTTATTTTGTGCTTTTTCCTTATTCCACTTTCTTTGGTCTCTCATCACCAGCCTTCTTTCTTGCTTTTCTTTAGACCAATTGAAATTGGTCTTTAAATCAATCTAAATATTTTTCTTACTGATTTCCTTTCTTTATATTTTGAAGTCACATATGCTATGCTATGTTTTTTTAATGGTTACTCTAGCCATTTAAAGATACGTAGTTAACAGAGTCTAAACTTATCTTTACTTACCTCGTAATTGACAAGACATGCTTATGCTGATAGCTTCCCATCAGTATATTTGTTTTTCTAGATCAATACTTTAGTTTGGTTCCTATTTTGTTAACTTTTCACGTTAGGCCTTATTATTTTCTTTAATAGAGTTAATTTTTTAGGATTAACCACTTACCAGCATTTTTACTTACTATCCATTTTTACATCACATAGCTTCCATATATAGTTTTCCTTCTATCTGAAGTACATCCTTTAACATTTGTTTTACTGATGTTCTATTGGTTATAAATTCTCTATTTTTTTCTCTAAATGACTTAATTTTGTGCTTCATGAAAAATCAGTTTTCTGTGCATATGCGTTATTTTTAGGAGTTATATTCTTTCAGTACTTCGAAGCTACTGATTTTTTAAATTGCAGTTGTCAAGTCTTATTAGTCTAATTGTTATTCTTTTGTTAAGTGATCTGTCTTTTCTCTCAGGATGCTATTATAAATTTTTTCCTCTAGTGTTCTGAAGTTTTTTTTATTGCTAATTTACAAAATTCTGGGAAAGTTAAACTTCCTGAATCTAAGAACTGATATCCTTTAACAATCTTGGTCATTATCCCTTTGAATGTTGCCTTCTACTTATCTTCTGTATTAATTGCTTTGGAAGCTCCAGTTAGACTTGTTATACTTTATCATCCAGTTCCTCTTTTTTCATATTCTTCATCTTCTTCTCTCTCTGTTCTACATTATGAAGAATATTTTTCAATCTCTCTGACAGTTCATCAGTCCTTTCTTTAATTGTAAAAAAATCTCAGATCTAGTCTGTCTAATGGGTTTTCAGTAACAGATTAATAGATTTTTATTTCTTGACACTTTTGGCTTCTTTTTAAATTCTCTTCATTGTTCTATATAGTCTCTGTTTATTGTCCCTGTTTTAAAAGTACCATTTAATTAAAAATATATTAAACACAATTATTTTGTAGTCTATGTCTAGTTACCCCCAATTCAAAAATTTTTGCCACTTTGACTTCGCTGATTATTTTTTCTGTTGGGTGTCAACCCCTTGCCTTATTTCCTTGGGTGTTTTGACTAAACGATATTTATCTTTTTTTTGGAATTTTACCCATGGCTATTTTTTGAAGCCTGGATTAGTGGTTATTCCTCAGGAGAAAAATTACAACTGTTTTAGACATATTCCTGGACTCCCTTCTCTCCCAGGGCACTGTGAATTAAATTTCACTAGAGATTTTGTGAATTACATCTAATGCATGAATTTGAATAGAAAAGCATTAAGAAACTTTGTTTATAAATTCCTAGGTGAGACTTTTTTTTCTTTTTTCTGTCCAGTGCTGGTTTAAAAACAGATATGTGTCTTATTTGCATGTCAACTTTATTGCTTATTAACCTTTATGTTCAGGGATAACCCTTTGAAATAATGTCCCCTCTTTTTTGGCTCTCTCATTAAATTTCCCTCTTTAGCCTCTAGGCTCGTATTCTATTCCCACTTCTCTCCATAGTCCTCCAAGCAGAAGCTCAAAGGATCTGTATTTTAGCAAAGACAGTAAGGACAAAAGATAACCCTGGTGCTCACTTACCTCCTTAGATGTTTGCTGTATTTTTCTTCCCAGTACTACAAGCTTAGCAATGTGTTTCTAAGGTGAATTTTTATTGTTTTTATTAAGAGAATCATTTGAGGCATCTTGTCTGCCATGCTCCCAGAAATAGACACTTCTAACTTCTCTGTGCCAGCATCATGAAGAGAGTGAAGGAAACATTATTATCTTAGTGATATTCCACTTAGAGTTTATCCTTCTGTTTTAGTCCATTTTGTATTGCTATAAAAGAATATCTGGAATGACACATACTGGGGCCTATCAGAGGGTAGAGGGTGGGAGGAGAGAGAAGCTCAGAAAAGATAACTATTGGGTACTGGGCTTAATACCTGGGTGATAAAATAATCTGCACAACAAACTCCCATGATACAAATTTACCTGTGTAACAAATCTGCATGTGTACTCCTGAACTTAAAATAGAAGTAACCAAAAAAAAAAAAAGTTTTTTTGTTGTGAATTTACAAAACTTTGAGAAAGTTAGACATCTTGAATCTAAGAACTTTAACAATCTTGGTCATTATCCCTTTGAATGTTGCCTTATACTCATCTTCTGTATTAATTGCTTTGGAGATTTATTTAGATCATGGTTCTGAAGGCTGAGAAGTTCAAGGGCATGACCCTGGCTTCTGGAGAGGGCTTTGGTGCTGGCTCAGTACATAGTGGAGAATGTCAAAAAGACATGTGAAGAGAGAGGGAAATCTGGGGGCCATGGCGGCTTTGTAAGAACCCACTCTTGCAGGAGCTAATCCTTGCCTGCGAGAGCTAATCTAGTCTCGGGAGAGCGAGAACTCACTCGCTACTGTGAGAAAAGCACTAGGCCATTCCTGAGGGATCTGCCCTCATAACTCAAATGCCTCTCACTTGGCCCCACCTCCCATTACCACCACCATATGGTGCTCAGATTTCAACATAGCTTTGGTGGAGACAAACAAATCATATCCAAGCCATAGCACCTTTTCCTAATCAGTTCTCCACACACTGCCAGGTCATATGTGAGGAGGGGCCCAGAACGATTCCTTTCAGCTGGTGAATAAATTGTAAAATTTCCGTGGTTAAACTCTTGACTAAATAATGCTTTGTGATTACTTCCATTTTCATTAACCTCTGTTCCTGTGTGATCTCTAGGGAAAACACATTTGTCTGACATTTAGTAAACACTGAATAAATAAATGAAAGAATGATTAACTACCTTTTAAAATTTTTTATATTTTTATTTATGTGTTATACTTTATTCATTTTTAATTAACAAACAGAAATTATATGTATTTATAGTATCAACATGTTTTGATATGTGACTACATTTTGGAATAATTAAATGAGATTAACATGTTCATCACCTTAATATTTAACAATTTTTTTGTGGTGAGAACAATTAAAATGTATTCTCTTAGGAATTTTTAAGTACACACTACATTATGATTATCTATTGCCACCATGCAGTACAATATATCTCAAGAACATGTTCCTGCAATCCAACTAAAATTTTGTATCCTTTGACTAACATCTCCCATCCTGTCTCCACCCCCAATACCTAGAAACCCTCTACTTCAATGAGTTTGACTTTTTTAAGTTTTACAGATAAGTGAGATCATGCAGCACTTTTCTTTCTGTGTCTGGCTCATCTCCTTCACTATAATGTCCTACTTGTTCATCCATGTTGTTGAAAATGACAGAATTTTCTTCTTTTTAAAGGCTGAAGAGTATTTCATTCTATATACATAGAGTACCACATTTTTTTTATGCATTCAACTGTTGATGGACATTTAGGTTGATTCCATATGTTGACTATTGTGAATAATATTGCAGTGAATATGGGAGTGCAGACATCTTTAACATACTCGTTTCATTTCCTTTGGATTTATAGAAAAAGAGGAATTGCCAGATCATATGATAGTCTATTTGTAATTTTTTGATAGACCTTCATACTGCTTTCTTAAGGGCTGTGCTAATTTGCAATCCCACCAGTAATGTGTGAGGTTTTCTATTTCTCCACATCCTTGCCAACACTTGTTATCTCTTGTCTTTTTGATGAAAGCCAGTCTAGCAGATATAACATGACAAAACCACTTCTTATTATGGTTTTAGCTTGCATTTCCCTGTTGATTAGTGGTATTGGGATTTTTTTTTTCATATACTATTGGCCATTGGTATCTCTTCTTTTGAGAAATGTCTATTTAGGTCCTTTGCCCATTTTAAAATTGGGTTATTTTCTTGCTATTATTTGAACTCCTTATGTATTTTTCATATTAGCCCCTTTTCAGATGTATAATTTGCAAATATTTTCAATTCTATTCTGTAGGTTATGTTTTCACTCTGTTGACTGTTTGCTATGCAGAAGATTGTTAGTTTGGTGCTATTCCATTTGGCTATTTTTGCTTTTGTTGCTTGTGCTTTTGAGGTCATATCTAAGAAAACCTTTGCCAAGATCAGTGTCAAGAAACCTAAAAAAAATTTTTTTCTAGTTAGAACTAAAAGTAGTTTCAAGGTCCAGGCAATAGACATTTAATGGGTTGCAGGTTGTCAGAGAAGTCCAGAACACACACACACACACACACACACACACACACACACACACACACCCTCACTCACTCATGTATTTTGCTATAGGGATTAGGGATATAATTGCTATCACAGAAACAAATACTTCATAGTGTATCTAAGTATAGTTGAAATCTTAAGGATTAAAATTTTTTCAAACTTCTCCATTTCATTTCCACTTTTCTTTCCAAACACTTTTCTCTAGGTCAGATTATCACAGCAGCCTCTTGATGGCTGCCAATATGTTAGGACTCCATTGTAACGAACAGCATTGCCCAAAATGGCTCAGTGCTCTAACTCCCTACCACCTTATGAAAAGTTTTTGCGTCTACCTTCCAGGAACCCATAGTAGCTTTTTGAGTCTTGCTCATCGCTATACTGTTTCACTGCTTGCTCTCTTGGCATTCCTTTTTATTTATGTAGGCTGGATCCCAGCCTTACCTCTCTGTCTGGCCTTCTTGAGTGATGCCTATTCCACCTGTGGGTCTCTCTAGTCTCCTCTGCGCATCATCTCTGGGCGTTGCTTTTTGTCTCTTGTCTGTGTTTTGAAAGTCAGACCATATCTTCCTCCAGCTCCAGTGGCTCCGCAGTGGTCACCAGAACCAAGGCTGAATACATCTGCCTCCTTCCCTGTAGGATCTGGGTGACTGAGAAAGGGAGAGAAGACAGTTTGGGAAGAAGAACACATTTGCCTTGTTCACTTCTCTTGTTCTCATTCCTGGCTCTCCTTCTAGGAACAGCAATTTTTCCTAGGATGTGCTAAGGGATTCCAAAATCTCAAAGCTGAGTTCTTTTCATTTCACTCTGCTGATAAAGCTTTAAAGACTCAGCCAGAACTGAGGAAGCTCAAGCTTTAATAAACAGAGGATTATCTTGTCTCTACCCCTTGCCTTTTTTTTTAAGCTGGAAACCTTCCCTGACATTTTATGTCCTTATCTTAAATCTCTGAAGGTATTTTAAAAAGCTGTGCTCCATACTGACCATTTGTGATAGACAGATATGCTTTTTTCAATTCATGAATTCATCAAATGTTTATTGAATGCACAACACCTTGTAGGCACTGTTTTGCGCAGAAGGCTAGTGTGACTATAACCAAGAAAAACAAACAAATAAATAATACCTTGGCTCTCCAGGAACTCACATTCTTATGAAACAGACAAAAATCAATAAATACATCTATGAGGTAACTAATTATTAATTACTAATGATTAATATGAAGAATAGAGCAGGCTAATGGGCTAGAGAGTGGTGACTGTGCGTTTGTATGTGTGCATGTTGCCATATAAGTTAGCTAGAGAAAGGGTCCTTCATCAGGTGACATTGGAGGGGAGATCTGAAATAGGTGAGGGACATACGGATGGCCGGGGAGGAGTGTCCTTGGCAGAAGGAGCAGCAAGGGTGAAGGCCCGGAGGAGGAAGTGTTTGGAGTAGAACAAGCAGGCCAGTGTGGCTGCATGCAGCAAGCAAGGGGGAGAGTGGCGGGACTGTGGGGAGAGAGGTAGAAAGGGTCAGATCACCTGCGTCTGGAGGCCCAGGAAGCCGAGCACCATTTGTTTCACAGGATTTACATAATTTTTGTATTTAAATGATAGAAACATCTGTATACTGCCAGAACATTTTGATCTCATCGTACCCATTAGAGTTAGCTGAGAAGTTCATTGAAATAAAAAGTCATGGGCTTCACTCCAAGTCTAACTAAAAATTTCCAGTGGACTTGGGAATACATATTTTTAGCAAGCTCCTCAGGTAATTCTTAGGTAGACGCATCAGCACTGCTCTATAGAGTGGTATTTGAAGATCGCTGCAGATGATGAGAGTTTAAAAATGGCCTTTTGAAGATAGCAGCTTTAAATGGAATCCATTGCAAGGAATATAAATGTATCCACATTCTGCCCTTTTAGATAATGGCTCTAATGGTTTATTAGGGAGTGTGGGTTGGTATGGTAGAAGAGGTATGTGGATCAAAAGAGCACTGGAGCAGGAAGCTCAAAGTTGTAAACCTTTGAGCTAAGGTTAAAATTTAACGACTTGTTCCCATGATGCCAGCGGACATTATGAACTTAACAAAGTATCACAGATTTCTCTGAGCCAGAGGGCCAACCATCTTCAACATATTATCAGGGCCCTTGGAAGGCCCTGGCTATAGAGAGCTTGCCAGTAGTAAAATTTTTGTCATTCGTCTTTTTTATCCATTGATGGAAACCATGCAAAATACGATATGGCTTAAACCAAGATAACAAAATAGAGGAAATGACTTGTTCCTGTAGTAGGTTGAATGGTAGTTCCCAAAGAGATATCTCTATGTCCTAACCCTGGGGCTTATGATTATGACCTTATTTGGAAACAGGCTCCTTTCAGATGTCATTCAATTAAGGATCTTGAGATGAGATCATTCTGAATTATGCAGGTGGGCCCTAAATCCTATGGCAAATGTGCTTATAAGATACAGACTGATGAGGAGAAGGCATAGACACAGTGGACAAGGCCAGGTGAAGGGTGAGGCAAAGATTATAGTGATGCAGCCACCAACCAATGTACACCTGGAACCACCAGAAGCTGGAAGAGACAAGGAAATGTCTCCCCTTGAGCCTTCACAGGGAACTTGGCCCTCCTGACACCTTCATTTCAGACTCCTGGTCTCTAGAACCCTGAGAGAGTAAATTTCTGTCATTTTAAGCCACCAAATTTGCAGTAATTTGTTACGGCAGTCACAGGAAACTAATGCATTTTCCTCCACCCTCTAATGTTAATTTCATGGCAATAGCGGTACCTTTGCCTTGGCTTGCTTCAATCTTTACACAATTGTGGTCATAAACTTTTTCCTTTTGTCTTTGAGCAGTCTGTATCTTTTTATATGCAATTTGAATTTGTGATGTTTTCCTTTTTATAGATCCAGAGCTTTTCCAGTTTCTTTTTTAGGATTTTTTTGTTTCATTTTGTCCAAAGACATACTTCTACCAGTTTGTTTCTAGAAATATACCTTTTATCAGTTTCCCTCATGGTTTTACACAGTGGCTAATGTCTACCATAAAACCCTTAAGAAAGGGACTGGGTTGCCTTTGACTGTAGGGATATGGTTCTTTCATCCCTGGAGGGCCAGAGACTACAGTAGTTCTCTGAAGCCACCTAGCTTTTACTGGAAATATTGTCAAATTATTAATGGAAGGACAGAAACATCTGCAGAAATGCAGATGATGACAGTGTTTGGATTTGCTTGGGCCCTAGTTTGGCCATAGCTGGCACATACCTCTGTCCTAATTTTTCAGATTGACATTCATGGTGGCCAGGTTTGGGCTCCAGCCACTTCCAACTTTCCAGACCCCGCTCCTGCAGCTCCCCTCTGCCTTGGCTCCATTGTTTCTCATATCTAGAACACCCCTTCCCTCCTGTCTATGCACCAAAGTTCTGTTTATCCTAAACAGCCCATTGAAAATTTCATTTTTCTAGGGAGATGACCTTGACTTCCCTTGGCTCCAGTGATCGCTCACTGCTCTGGATTAGCTCGTAACAATACAAATTTGGCTGGCATTGATATGGTTTCTTGGGTTGTTAACTTCCTTCTCACTCTAGATAGACTGAACTTTAGAGGTCAGAGGCATACCTTGCCCTGTGTATCTCTCCTCCAGTGTCCCACGATTAGCAGGAGCTCCTCCTTGTGGATTGAGCCAAACCCTGCAATGACTCTTTCTCTCTTGCTTGAAAAAGGGCTAGTCATAAAGACAGATGGCAGCCCCACTTTCTAGTTGGATTCCAAACCTTGGTGGTGTTCTGGGAATGCCTAATTGTTCTTCACAGATAGTTAAAGCCTGCTTAATTTGTTTTAGCACTAAATAACATCTCTGATTTGTCAGAGTGCAGTCAGGCAGCCAGCCATCAGGTAGACTGGGTAACTGGCAGTGGCAGCTCTCCACCAAAGCCTGGACCAACAGCAGCTCCATGGCCTAGACTTTCTTACTTGTCTTCCTTCCAGCAAGGGTGCTGTGGGTGCATCTACAATGACTTTCCGTCAGACTGGGTGCTGGGGAAATAGAAAACACCGAGATATTGTCCCTGTCCTGGAAGGCCTTGCTGTGTTGTCAGGCTCAACCCAGAGATTCAGGCTGATTGCCCCTGGACCATTCCCTGCTTGGGCAAGAGTGTGGATGCTCCCTGTCAGGTGGGGTTAGGGTGGGACAGCATGGAGTCGTGGGTCACATGATGGTCTGGGCTGCAGAATTAGAGGGACTGACTTCCTCACCATTTGACTTATGTGATATAGATGTTCCTTACCTGTAGAATATAGAATGGTAATAGCTGCTTCCCGTGATGATGAGGAATACATTAGATCATGGATTTAAAGCATTTGAAAGAAATGCAGTCAATGGCAAGCCTTCAATAAATAGCCACATCAAAATCATGATGTTCTTACATCATAGCCTCTTGGTCTGTGCCTGCTCCTCCTCCCATCTGCCTGGCCTTTTGTACATTTTGTCTGTTATTCTCTCTGACTCCCAACCTCCCCCATGGCTTGCCTGCTCAGATTGTTGAATCCATTCTCTCTCTTTCTGTTTTTTTTTTTTTTTTTTAAAGAGCTAGAGTCTCGCTATGTTGCCCATGCTGCACTCAGACTTCTGGGCTCAAGGGATCCTCTCATGTCAGCCTCCTGAGTAGGTGGGACTACAGGTACATGCCACTGTGCACGGCTGTTAACCCTGTTCTTACCTTTCATAGCTGCATGCTCTGGTCCTAACTTCCTGGACCACCTTTTTCAGCTGGCATCATCTTCTGTCTTCTCTTCTGTCCAGAGTCCTGTTGTCAAAAGGAAATTGTGACCCCTTTTTTTCATGCCATTCCTTCAAGAGTCTCGTCATCATGAGAAAGATACATCCACTTTAAAGTGAGAGAGCTTTGACTTAGTAGGGTTTGGATTCCTTGTCAATATTCAGAGACACCATCTCACAGCATCCTTAGAAAGGGAATAATTTTGCTCCATTCTGCCTTAAAAAATTACAGTTTAATACAATTTCTTTAATGTATGTGAGCCAGCAATAAAAGTTCTAATCTCTGAAAAGCAGGAGAAGAAGTGTTAATACAGCTTGGGAAAATATCAGCACATCCTCAATTTCCTGGCACAATCCTGTCCCTCTCCAGTGCAGAGCTTATCTCCAGAAGGCAGTGGATGCCAGAGTGACACTTTTTAGACCAAGTAATGGAATATATTTTTTCTTTGCTTGCACTTTCCTTTCAGTATTTTGGAGAAGCAGTGGGACTCTCAGAGGGGAAAAACTTGATTGGTTTGGATATCTCCTCCTTTCAAGTCCTTTCCTGCTTGCATTTCTTGCAGTTTTACTAGTCACTGGCTTTATAAGAGCATCCTAGGGAGGCTAATTTTGAGAGAAAAAAGGAAAATGCTTGAAAAGAACTTCCTGGAAGGAAACTACAGTATGTAGCTGGTGAGCTGGCCTCTTTAGTACCCAGTCATTATGGTCACTCTATGTCCTATTAGGTTACATGCATGGCCTTACTGAACCTATACATGGGTTCAGTAAGAGTAGGGGCCATGTCTTATTTATTTATGTGACCTCAGCACCCAGTCTATTTACTGGGGAGGCATGTTGAGAAAATGAATAAATGATTGAGTTGGAAATAGGTCTAAAAACAACCTTGTCTTTCGTTTTCATTGGCTTTCCCATGTAATTAGGTGTTTAGGTAGGTGTTTATTCACATACTAAACATTCTTTGAACATTTCCTGTGTGACAAACACTTTGCCAAATGCAGATAAATTAAAGGTAAGACAAAGCCCTTGCCCTGGAAGAATTTGTTATAAATTCTCCTGTTTTCCTCAAAACTGTTCCAGATCTGTAGTGTTTTCCCTTAAAATATTTTTTCTGTTGGGGGTTAAGATTTCAACATATGAATTTTGAAGGTCACAGACATTCAGTGTAATAGCAGTATTACTTACCTACAGTGAAATTCACCCATGCTAAGTGTATATTTGATAAATTTTGGAATTGTATGCTGTTTTGTAACCAGCACCAAAGTCAAGATATAGACTATGTCTCTTACTCTGAAACGTTCTTTTGAGTCTCTTGGGAGTTAACACCTCTACCCATGCCTGGCCCCAAGAAACCACTGATTTGCTTTCTGTTACTTGAGTTTTGCCTTTTCTAGAAATTCATATAAATGGAACACAGTTTGCATAGTTTATTGTGTTTGCTTTATATCATTTAGCATAATGTTTTAGAGATTCTTCCATGTTGTTGTATTAATATTTTGTTCCTTTTTATTGTTGAATAGTATTCTATAGTATAAATATGCCACAATTTGAAAATAATCTATTCTCTAGTAGGGAAACGTTTAGGTTGCTTCCAATTTAGAGCAACTATAAACTATACTGCTTTGAGCATGAGCATATACATCTTTGAACACATGTTTTTATTTCTCTGTTGTAAATTCCTGGGTCATATGGTATGTGGTAAGTGTATTAAGACACTGACATTTTGTTTTCCAAGTGGCCACGGCATTTTACATTTCCACCAGCAATGTATAAAAATTGTTCACATCCTTGCCAATATTTGGTATTTGTCTTTTTAGCTTTAGCCACTCTAGTGGGTTGTGGAATGGTAATTTAGAGTGGTTTTATTTTTTGTTTTTATGACTAGTGATGTTGAGCTTTCTTCATGTGCTTTTTGGCTAGTCATATATCTTCCTTTGTAAAGTGCTCAAATCATTTGCACATTTTAATGTGTTGTTTGTTTTCCTATTACAGAGTTGTAAAAGTTATTTATAGATTCTAAATACAAGTTTTAAAAATTATGTTCTGTAAAAATTTTCTCCTGATCTGTAGATTGCTTTTTTATTTTTTAAACTATGATTTGAAGAGCAAAATGTTTTAAGCTTGATAGAGTTGTTCATTTTATTATTATTTCTTTCTTGGTTTATGTATTTTTTTTTGTCCTGACCAAGAAATTTTGCTTAACCCAATGTCAAGGATCTTTTTCCTTTGTTTTATTCTAAAAGTTTACTAGTTTTAGCTATTGATTTTACAAGGTTTAAAAGAGAAAATGAGAAGCCTATTTATGCTCACAAGAATGGCTATAATTGAAAAAATGCTAAATAACAAGCATTGGTGAGATACGGAAAAACCAGAACCCTCAGATATTATTAATGGGAATGTAAAATAATCAACTATTATGGAAATAGTTTGGCCGTTCCTCAAGAAGTTAAACATAGAATTACCGTATAACCTAACAATTCTACTTCAAATATATGCCCAAAGAAATGAAAGTAGATACTCAGTTACTTGTGCACCAGTGTTCATTACAACATTATTCATGATAGCCAAAAGGTGGGAACAACCAAAGTATCTATCAAAGGATGAATGAACAAACAAAATGTGGTTTATGCATACAGCATAATGGTATTCAGCAGTAAAAATGAAGTTTTGATGAATGCTATAACATGGATGAAGTTTAAAAACATTAAATAATCCAGACACAAAAGGACAAATATTATGATCCACTTATATGAGACACCTAGAATAGTCAAATTCATAGAAACAGAAAGTAAAGTTTACCAGGGGGTCAGGGGAGGAAGGAATGGGAAGTTATTACTTAATAGTTATAGAATTTATCTTTGCGTTGATAAAAAGTTTGGGGAATAGATGGTGATAAAGGTAATTTGACATTGTGGATATAATTAATGCCACTGAACAGTATTCTTAAAAATGGTTAAAATGGCAAATTATATGTTACGTATATTTTACCACAACTGAAAAAAAGTAATATACCAAACAACATGAGTTTAGTATAAATTAAATGGGTATACTTTTACAATTTGATACTTTTAAATAGATGAATTACATGGTATGTGACTATATCTCACCAATTTTTTTTTTTAACAAAGCAAACCTATCTAGACTATACTTTTAGACACAGAGTGTATAAACTAAGGGAAAAGGTGGATCTCCTTGACCATTTACCAGACACAATGCACTTGGGGAATTCTTCTTTCTCCAAGGCCCCTAGTTTAAGAGGAATGCTGTTAAGCTCAAGTATGTTTCAGGGAGAGGGTCTTGGTAGAGTATCACATGACAAAGGTGAAGAGAACTGGAGATGGTTGCAGTGACTGATAAGAGAAAGATTAGGGGACACATGAGCTTGCCTTAAATGTTGTCACATGGAAGGGCATTTAGGAAACTTACAGCAAAGAGAGACATGGGTGGGATCGTAAGGAGGCCGATTTCAATGTAATAAGAGAACAAACACCCTTGAGAGGTGGAGGGAGGCACTACCCCATGGGGCAGCAGTGAACATTGTTGGGATTCCTACGAATCAGCCTGCAACTGAGTATGATTCTAGTTAGAGGTATGTCATATAGATAGAAGGGTAGAGTCTAGTCCTGTAGGGGCATTTGTTGAAAGCTGTGAGAGTCCCCATTAAACACGCTATTGTACAGGACAGGGATCTGATGAAGGAGGGAAACTAAGGTGGAATCCTACTTGCACTGGAGCAGCAGTGGTGCGGTTTAGAGGAAGACAGTGCCCGAAGTGTACTCCATTCCCAGGAGGGCTTGGATTTCTCCATAAGTCACTCCCACCCTTGCAATCCACTACTTATGAAGGAGGGGCTGCTAGGAAGGGACAATGGGTCTCATACCATCTTGTCCAACTAAATTTCCTTTTATTTACCAGAGATTCTTAGAAGATGCCCTCTCTCTGCCTTTAATCATGGCCTCAGGCAAATTACTTTCCCTTTCTGAGCCTTTCTTTTTTTCCTTCCTTCTGTAAATTTGGCCTAATATTTCTCACCACTGTTGCTTCATGCCTGGTAGATCTACTGAATGTGTTGTTGTCCTGGGTTTTTCTATTAGATTCTGACCTTGAGATCAGAGATCTGAGTCTCTTCTTTGGGAGATCACAGTATCCAATACACATCATTTCATGGAGGCTCTCAGAATCACTGACAACCTCCAAGAAGCTCATTTACTCCAAGGGAGAGGAGAAAGCTCTGTGAGGTTACCCAGTCCTACTACTCTTCCTGTGCCTTAGAGTTTCTCATAAAGAGACATCAAGAGGCTGACATCTTCAGCTTAAACACTTCCAGTGAGAGGAAGCCCAGGCCCTCCAGAGACTGATGTTTGATCTTTGAAAGCACTGCATGAGCTTAAATAAGGGCACCTCAGCTTGCAGTGGCACCAACATTAGGATAACCGTGTTATTTCTCAGTAGACAAGGCATTTTGTTAGCAAAAGGGGTACTACTAATAATTACAGGAGGACAACAAATGTAGACTAGGGCTGTTCCAGGAAAATTGGGACATACAGTTACTCTTACCATTAGAAAAGGGAAACTTTCCTATATTCAGCCAAAGAGTTTTCTCAGGATCAGGAAATTTTTAAAGAGAGTGGACGTCCTGGATTTTCTCTGTATGTTAGTGTGTGTGGTGGGCTGGGGGCGTGAGGTGCAGGAGTAATCGAAGACTGCAACCGGGGCAGGAGCTGACAGCCCTCAAGAATATTCCTCCCACGACTCCCAGAGCAACCAGGCAGACATCCCCATGTCCTACAATGAAAATAACCCCATCATGGTGCCCTCTTCTCTATTGTCATTGATGAAGGAGGTTCTTTTCTGGGAACAGACAATTCTGAACTGCCCCACTGCAGCTGTACGTCACCAGCAGAGGGAAAGACAGTGGAATTCTTATATCCACACAGATCTCCCCAGAACATCTGCCTCCTCCTGTCTCCACTACAACCTTCCAACTCCCCTTTCCATAAATTCAGAGGCTTGCAGAAGCATACAACTTTCTAGGAGGGCCAGACAGTGTTGTATAGTGCTACTACTTTTGTTAACGCTTCTTCAAGAAATTCTTAGTTTTACATTGTTTACACTTTTCCCCATTGTTTACTTTTTTTCCTTTACCCTCTTGACAGTTGGCCTGACAATTTTGGAGAGCAGAGATTTTCAAGGAAATGCCTTCTGTGCATTGCTTTCCCAGGGCTCCATCTGCTGTGTATTTACTCAGCCAGATGTGAAAGCCAAGTCCTCTCTCTCTCTCTCCCACCACCTGTGTCTTTTCAGTGCTCAGGGGTGGATGGGATGACACTCCAAAAAAGTCTGGGAAGACTTCTTTGTTGGTAGCATCAAACAAAGTTTCCTTGGGGGAGCTAAGAAGCTGCAGTGAGTTTCCAAAGCATTCACATTACCTAATATGATGTGTCCTATGACCTGGAGTGAGCACTGGAGAAATGATATGGACCCAGTTGACAGGTGAAGAAGGTCACGTGAATTTTCTAGACAGCAGTGTAGAAAAGTTGACAACTGAGATTTTGACCTCTGTCTTTTGACTCAAAGGCCACCACATCCTACCAGTCTGTAAAATATTAATATCCTTTCCCATGTGTCTAGAAATTTGAAATCTCACTCAAAGTTATGAGTTGTAACAAAATTATACTTGTGCCCCCAAAATTTATACACAAAAAATCAATAAGTAGCTTTAAAAACAAAAGCAAAAGAAAAGAAATTGATAATTTAAAATTTCTACATCTTTTATTCACAAATGCTCTGTGAGGCAGGCGGGGAAAATTCATATTATATGTCACTCCATCTAAGAACTGTGTCTGGTGAAAATACCCATTACTTCCCCGTACATGGCCATTATCTCTAAATGAGCTTAAGTGGACACCTCAGGTTGCAATTGTACCTTGGATATTTGGATAACCATATCATTTATCATTAAACAAGATGCTTGATAGAAAAAGGGGCACTACTAAACCTGTGACTCCTGTGACTCTACCTAGAAGATGTAAACAATGTATAATGCTAGTCTATAGGTTGTAGTGCACTCAGTCAATGTAATGCAAGGCTCATTCATCTAGTAAGCCTGCTTTGTTGTGATAGATATTACTAAAGCTCATCAGGACATCAGTATTTCTGACTCTCCTCCCTTTCCTGTCACATGGGTGTCCGCATTACCCAACTCCCCTGCATGAGCTGGAATGGGAAGTGATATGTGTCATTTCTGAGTGGAAGCACTTAACAGCAGGGACACAAGTCTCCCACTGTGCCTGTCATGGAGGCAGGTGTTGGGACAGAGGTGCCACAAGAACGCCAGGGGTGCTGAGCTACCCCCTGACAGCTAGCCTGAAGAGCTACCAGACCCACAGTAGGCTTCCTGTGGATGAGAAAAAAGCTTTTGTTGTGTTAAGCAATTGAATTTTGTTGCTGTTTGTTGCCACCTGACTCATTCATTCATTTCTTGTCTTCACCATGACAGGAGTTTTTGGTCAACCCCAGAGGCTTCTGGGTTCCTGGGGCTGTTGTGGAGTTGCCACGAAGGAGGGAAGGAGGTGGCCAAGGGCAAACGAGATGGCAGGTTATCCTCCAACCAGACTTTCACTTTTATCTCATCTATATATTGGGGTCCCCAGGAAGAATACTTTTGAAAGCAAAGTTCAGTTTCTAAAATGCTGTTTGAGAGTCACTGTATTATCATAATAATTTCCTCTTAACTCTGCCTTTCTGAAGCCACTAGGATTTTCTTCCATCCTTGACTTTATGACCCAGGTTGTATCCGTGTTTTTATTAGAAGCAAGACTTCAACCCTTTGGAGTTTAAAGCCCACCCTGATGCCACACTGACTATCCTCATCTCATCTGCATTCTCTGCCCTGGCTTCTTGGTCCAGTACTTCCTGTGACATTGCAGGGCGGTGGGGCTGGAGGCAGGGAGGAGTGGAGATCAGGGAGAGTCGGGAGATACCCGGGATCGAGACTTGGATTTGAGGAGGGAGATTAGTGGAAGGATGTCTTTAGTATAAAGTTATAGAAGTTTGGAGTTGCCTAGAGGGAATAGCACATTGAACACGGGGCGCCTGGGGTGCACTTTCATATTCACACTTCATGCAATGAAACAGGGCTCTTAGGAAGCCCCATGTGCCAGTTCGTCTCTGGACTTCACACCTTCTGTTTGGAGGTTGGTCTGGGAGGGTGGAAGGGAAGGGATGGGTAGTGGCTCTGATTAGCTCTAGATCACAACAAGCCACAGCCCTGCCTCTTTTCAAGGCAATGATAACCGGAACCAGAGGACAGTAGGACTTCGTCATGTGTGTCCTGAGGTGGAGGAGGTAGCTGTGTTCTCCTTTGCTCCTTGGGTGGCCGCAATGTCATCACTGACTCAGAGCTAGCACTGTCACTGAAGGCACCGGCAATACACAGGATTAGCTCTCTCCTTCGCCTCATCTTCTGCTTGGCATTTGCTGGATATCATTAGGTCCTTTGGATGAACAAAGTAACTAGATGGGAGGGGTATAAAATGGGATAAGACTGGGTTTCTGACATGAATCCCACAATGTAGTCTTCATACAGGCCGAGAATAACATGGCACAGAGGCTTTCACAGAAGCGTTACTTGTGTATTGCACTGCAGGCTGCAACCCCACCTTCTGATCTGGCTTGGCAGCAAGCACATCGTGTACATCTTGGAATAATCTCCCAGTGCAAGCAAAGAGTCTGGCTGCAGGAAGAAGCTGTGATGAACATTCACCTAAGGAACAGAGCAAAAACCTCACTGTTGGACTGTTTCAAAATTGTTTTTTTTTTTTTTTTTTCTGCTTACAGATCAGCTGTTGGTCCCGGCCTCACATACAGACACACGCTTTTTGAGACGAAAATAGCCATGACTAGGCAATGTCATTGGTTGTCTTAATAACTGCCTTCAGTCATTAAGATGCCTGAATTGGATTTATCACCAACGATCAGATCGATTACTTGATGTTCAATTGCAATCTAAGTCTTTCACTCTTTCTGTACCTCCACTTCAGTTATTTCATTAAGATGGATGGGCTGGTAATGCCACCCCTGGGGGAGGTCAGGCTAGAGAGTTCTGCCTGAATGGAGCCTTAGGCATGAAAGTAAACTGAGCATGCATGGGCAAAGGAACAGAGAAATGGGATTCTCTGTTCACCTCCCCTGCTGCACAGGGAGGCACTCGGTCTGCGGCTGGTGGTGACAGCTCACACAGGGGCTGCGGGCACTCACGCAGGACTCCCCTCACAGGGTGTGCATTTGCTGAGCATCAACATGGTTTCATGGAGGGCATGGAGATCTTTAGAGCTGTTTTTCCCAGACCTGGCCTTCTTAAACTTCATCTTTGTTACAATATGGGTCTCAGTCAGTCCTAGTAGGTCCATCTCTGCTGTGATTGGGAACAGACTTCAATGGAAAAACTAAAATGTTCTTCAGGTCGGTGGCCTGTACCTGTGGGTCCTGGTGAACCTCCTGGAGCAATTACAATAAAACGGTGCAGGGAATAAACAGCTCCTGACTTCTTCTGTTTTGTAATGATTGGCATCCACCAGCTTGGTGTTCTAGCAAGGTCTTTGCCGACCGCTGGCCTTGCAGTGCTCTGACTCATCCTCGGCCCACCTACCTCTTCTGCGGCACTCTGTGGACCCTTGATGTGCAGCTAATCATGACATCGTTGCTCCCACCCTACAGGATGCTACATGGAGCCAAGAGGCTCCATGCTCCCCAATCAAACACAGTCCTGCTCTTGCATGCATTTGTCACACTGAGTGTCCCCTTCACCTACAGGATGCTACGTGGAGCCAAGAGGCTCCATGCTCCCCAATCAAACACAGTCCTGCTCTTGCATGCATCTGTCACACTGAGTGTCCCCTTCACCTACAGGATGCTACATGGAGCCAAGAGGCTCCATG
>PVKP010017922.1:0-45164 GCA_004027715.1 Plecturocebus donacophilus | reverse complement strand
AAAGGCCAGGTTACCCATAAAGGGAAGCCTATCAGACTCACAGCAGATCTCTCAGTAGAAACTCTACAAGCCAGAAGACAGTGGGGGTTAATATTTAACATCCTTAAAGAAAAAAACTTTCAACTCAGAATCACATATCCAGCCAAACTAAGTTTTACAAGCCAAGGAAAAATAAAATTTTTTGCGAACAAGCAAGAACTCAGAGACTTCACTACCACCAGGCCTGTTTTGCAACAACTTCTCAAAGAGGCACTATATACAGAAACGAACAACCAGCATCAGTTATTCTAAAAACTTATCAAAAAGTAAAGAATATTACAACAATGAAGAATTTACATCAACTAACGGGCAAACAGCTAGTTAGCCTTAAATAACAGTATTAAATTCACATATATCAATATTAAGCCTATACTTAAAGGGATTAAATGCCCCAATCAAAACATACAGTTAGACCAACTGAATAAAAAGTTAAAACCCATCGGTACGCTATATTCAGAACTTTCTTATAGGCAAGGACACACAAAGACTTAACATAAAGGGACAGAGGTAGACCTACCAACCTAATGGAGAGGAGCAAAAAAAAAAAACAGATTTGAACTCGGACCTGGAACAAGCAAATTTAATAAATATTTACAGAACCTACCACCCCATATCCACAAAACATATATTTTTTTAATATTATATCATACCTATTCTAAAAGTGATCACATAATAGGAAATAAATCACTTTTTAGTAATTGTATAAGCATTTCACAGATTTAAATGAAATCCTGAGCAATAGAGCAAGATTCCCGTTCTCTCTCCCTCTTTCTCTTTCTTTCTTTTTTCTCTTTTATTCTACTTCTTTCTTTCTCTTAAAAAAAAAAACTTTCCCTCTCTCTTTCTCTTTCTTTCTCTCTTTTATAAAAAAAAAAAGAAAAAGAAAATATAAAATATAAAAGAAAATTAAAAGGTGCTATGTAAGGGTTAATGGTATGGGCTCTGAAGACAGACTCCCTGATTTGAATTCCGGACCCAACACATACCAGCTGGGCATATGATTTAGACTTTCTGTCTTTAGGATCCTTACATGTGGAATGGGAATGATGTAGTATGAACTTCACTGGCTGGTTGTATGAATCAAACAAGCTCACACAAGTTAAGGACAAGTTAATTAAGTTAGTGCTTAATATACAGTAAGTGCTCAATAAATTTTAGCAATCATTGTCATCACCATCTCATTTTTGTAGGAATTATTCTTTATATATCTTATATAAATATATCGTATGTTTTATATACTTCCACTGTTATCTTTAAGAAAAAGAAAAGATAAAGGTGGAATATATAAAACATATACTAAAAGAAAAAGAAAATCACATTTTCTTTTACCTTCCAAAAATTCATTGACTTCTAAAAATTTACTGTATTTTAAAATATTGTATTTGTTGAAAATGACAACTTTAATAGTGTCTTGCATAATAACTAGGTGCTTAGTAAGTTTTGTAAAGCTTTACAATGAACTGTACTGAGACTATGATAAGTTCCAAGACTTTCTTGCAATGACATTTAAGTAAAGTCTTGAAGCATCAAGTGAAGGTGAGCAATGCATTCAGGGCAGAAGCTAAATGACCATGGGCCCAGAGGAAAGAATAATCTAGAGTCAGAAGTCCTTTGGCAAGTCAGAAGTCCTGAGCAGAGCTAGGTATGTAGAGGTTATAAGGTGAAGATTCTTTAAGGTAAGCCTGTTTTGCTTTGTTTTATTGTATATATTTAAGCTGTACAAATGATGTTTGGAAAGCTACATATAGTGGTTGTATATACTTATACATAGTAGTTAACCACAGCCAAGCAAATTTACATATTCATTATCTCATATCTTTTAGCCACGTCTGAAAAATTGGATGAGGAGGTTGTGAAAAGCCTTGAGAGCCATACCAGAGAATTTTTACTTCATCCCAGTATCTGGATCAGCAGAGAGTCATAACCAGAACAATGATTTGGGAAGATTTATCTGGATTAATAAGGGAAAAGGTAGGAGCAAGAGAGAAGATCCACTAGGAAGCTTCTGAAATGAGTTAGACAAGAAATAATAAAGGTTTAAATGAGAGTAGTATCAGCTAAAAAGAAAAAAGTCATCTCATCTCTGAGGGGTGAAATTGAAAGGACTTGGCAACTAATTGCTTGTGGAATTCCAAGTAAAAAATGCTGAAGATGCTGAGCTGGACCTCAGAACGCGACACTTCGCCTCGTGGGTTGAGAACAAAGGCCACGGTCACTGCAGTAATGAATGCTATGGAAGAAAACTAGGGCTCAGAGCAGTCTGCAAAGGTGGAGGGGCAGCCCAGCAACCCCGCATCCCCCACGGTGGTCACCACGCCTGAGCCTGAGGGAACTGGTGCTAGGAACAAGTGCATCAAAGCAGGTGACCACAAACCGGAGTACAAGGACAGCTGGGGCTTTGGCACTGGGGAGCTGGTGTGAGGAAGATTGTGGGGATTCTTCTGGTGGCCACAACATTGCAAGAACTGCTTCCTGGAGTGTGCATGCTGGTACAATGACACTGGCTATCAGTCCCGCTGCACCATCCGCTGCTGGGAGTGCAAAGTGCTCATGTGCTAGAACAACTGTTGCAGGTGCTTTTGTGTGGAGGGTGTAGACCTCTTGGTGGGGCCAGGAGTTGCCCAGATGACCATTAAGGAAGACCCCTAGAACTGCTACATGTGTGATCACAAGGGCACCTATAGACTGCTACAGCGGCAGGATGACTGGCCCTCTCAGCTTCAGATGTTCTTCCCAATAACCATAACCAGGAATCTGACCTTCTGGAGGTCTATGCGCCTCTCCCAGCTGAGAAGAGGAAGCCGTCCATCCAGATGCCATCTCTCTTTGATGGAGTTGATATGAGGCTTTTGGTGCTGAAGGGCTTGGGCATTTGGGTGGACCACTACATGTCTCGGAGATGTGTGAGGACACCATCGCAGCGGGCATGCTATGACACCAGGTAGGGTCACGCACATTGGGGACGACGGAACCATCATGCAGAAGCACAGCCAGGAGTGGGGCCCATTCTCTGCAATGACCTCTTCATTGTCAACCCTGCCCATAAAGGACCCTACAAGGGCACTGGACAGCAGTTCGTTGAGTTCTACCACCTCCTGCATCACACACAGCCCAAGAGGGAGAGATGATTGCCCTTATTCTGGCTCTTTGAGAATGTGGTGGCCATGGACATTAGTCACAAGAGGGACATCTTACATTTTTTTAAAATTCGAATCCTGTGATGATTGATGCCAGACAAGTGTCAGCTGCACACCAGAACTGCTACATCTGTGGTAACCTTCCCGTAGGAGCAGGCTATTGGCATTCACTGTGAATATAAGCTGGAGCTGCTGGAGTTCTGGAGCATGGCAGGAGAGCCAAGGTCAGCAAAGTGAGGACCATTACTACTAGGTCAAACTCTATAACACAGGGCGAAGACCAGCATCTCCCAGTCTTCGTGAATGAGAAGGAGGACATCTTAGGTCCACTGAAATGGAAAGGGTATTTGGCCTCCTTGTCCATTATAGTGACATCTCCAACATGAGCCACTAGGCAAGGCAGAGACTGTTGGGCGGGTTGTGAAGCATGGCGGTCATCTGCCAGTTCTTCCTTTCACTGAAGGGGTATTTTACTTGGATGTAAGGGGCATGGGGACAAACTGAGGTAGTGACGCAAGGTTAAACAAACTAAAAAAAAAAAAGGAAACCATGAAACATAGTAAAATACTAACAATATAAAACTAGAGAGATGTATCAGCACCCAAAAGAGAAGAAAAAGAATTCAAAACAAAAACTACAGAGGCAGAAATAATGAAGGGCTTTGCCTTGCAAAAAGGTTGGACATCATCTCCTGATTTTTCAACGTTTTTCTTCAGTTCTATTTAAAAACAAAACCAAGCTCCCCCACCTTTCTCCTCCTCCTCCTTTTCAGAGGGGTTTTCTGTGTGTTTTGAGTTTCTTGTTTCTTGTGATGACAGAAACAAGAGGATTATTGCAGCAATAATCAGTAACCAAAACAGTAACAATACCTTGCAGAGGAAAGGTGAGAGAGAGGGAAAAGGGAAGTACTATATAAATCTATATACTGTGGATTGTTTTTTACTATATATCTTTTTCTTCTTGTCTCTAGCCTGATCAGACAGAAGCACAAGCAGGGGACAGAAATAGAGAGACACTCAGGTAGAAGCATTCCCTGCCAGCCACTGAGTTGTTCTGCCAGCATCATTCCTGGTCACGTAAATCAGAATCAGCCAGCAGAAGGGAGACAAGAACACCAAACGAGACACTTTTTTACAGTATTCCAGATGACCGCCACACAGAAAACCTTAGAGAAAACCAGTTTCTAGAAGCTGCTATTACCTCTTGTCGCTTATATATATATATATATGTGTGTGTATATATATATATACTATATACATATATATAGCTCATATCTATCAAATATATATGATATATATTACTACTATACATATATATATATATACCTAGAGTACATATATGACCTATATGTATATGACCTAGAGTAGTCATATATATATGCCTATATATGACCTAGTAACAATATATATGATAGATATGAGATATACCATATATATCTCAGACAGATATATCAAATATATCATATATATCTTTGTAGGTCATTAAGAACTTGCTTTATGTATCTGGGTGCTCCTGTATGGGGTGCAAATATATTTAGGATCATTAACTCTTCCTGTTGCATTGATCCTTTTACCATTATGTAAAGCCTTTCTTTGTCTCTTTTGATCTTTGTAGGTTTAAAGTCTATTTTATCAGAGACTAGGATTGCAACTCCTGCTTTTTGTTGCTCTCCATTTGCTTTGTAAATCTTCCTCCATCCCTTTATTTGGAGCGTATGTGTGTTCTTGCACATGAGATATGTTTCCTGGATATAGCACACTGATGGGTTTTGATATTTTATCCAATTTGCCAGTCTATGTCTTTTGACTGGAGCATTTAGCACATTTACATTTAAGGTTAATATTGTTATGTGTGAATCTAATCCTGCCATTTTGATGCTAGCTGGTTGTTTTGACCAATAGTTGATGCAGTTTCTTTGTTGTGTCAATGATCTTTACCATTTTGTACGTTTTTGGAGTGGCTGGTACTGGTTGTAATTCTCTGTACATAAATCAGTAAACTTGGAAGAAAGGGATAAATTCCTGGGCACTTGCACACTCCCAAGCCTAAACCAGGAAGAAGTTGAAACCCTGAATAGACCAAAAACAAGGGCTGAAGTTGAGGCAGCAATTAAAAGCCTACCAACCAAAAAAGCCCAAGTCCAGATGAGTTCACTACCAAATTCTACAAGACATACAAAGAGGAGCTGGTACCACTCCTTCTGAAACTATTCCAAACAATACAAAAAGAGGGAATCTTTCCAGAATCATTTTATGAGACCAACATCATCCGGCAGAGACTCAACAAAAAAAGAAAACTTCAGGCCAGTATCCATGATGAACATAGATGCAAAAATCCTCAAAAAATACTGGCAAACTGATTGCAACAGCACATCAAAAAGCTTATTCATCACGATCAAGAAGGCTTCATCCCAGGGATGCAAGGATAGTTCAACATATACAAAGCTATAAATGTAATCCATCACATAAACAGAACCAAAGACAAAAACCACATGATCATCGCAATAGATGCAGAGAAAGCATTCGACAAAATTCAACAGCCCTTTATGCTAGAAGCTCTTCATAAACTAGGTATTGATGGAACATATCTCAAAATAATCAATGCTATTTACGACAAACCCACAGCCGATATCATACTGACTGGACAAAAACTGGAAGCATTCTCTTTGAAATCCGGCACCAGACAAGGATGACCTCTCTCACCACTCCTATTCAATATAGTATTGTAAGTTCTAGCCAGAGCAATCAGACAGGAAAAAGAAATAAAGGATATTCAATTAGGAAAGGAGGAAGTCAAATTGTCTCTATTTGCAGATGACATGATTGTATATTTAGAAGACCCCATTGTCTCAGCCCAAAATCTCCTTAAACTGATAAGCAACTTCAGTGAAGTCTCAGGATACAAAATCAATGTGTAGAATCACAAGCATTCCTATACACCAATAACAGACTAAAAGAGAACCAAATCAAGAGTAAACTCCCATTCACAATTGCTACAAAGAGAAAAAAATATCTAGGAATACAACTAACAAAAGATTTAAAGGACTTCTTCAAGAAGAACTACAAACCATCGCTCAAGGAAATAAGAGAGGACACAAACAGACGGAAAAATGCTCCATGCTCATGGTTAGGAAGAATCAATATTGTGAAAATGGCCATACTGCCCAAAGTAATTTATAGATTCAATGCAATCCCCTTGAAGCTACCTATGACCCACCTCACAGAACTGGAAAAAACTACCTTAAACTTCATATGGAACCAAAAGAGTGTCTGCATAGTCAAGACAATCCTAAGCAAAATGAACAAAGCTGGAGGCATCATGCTACCTGATTTCAAACTATAATACAAGGCTACAGTAATCAAAAGAGCATGGTACTGGTACCAAAACAGATATATAGACCAATGGAACAGAACAGAGGCCCTGGAGGCAATGCCACACATTTACAACCATCTGATCTTTGACAAACCTGACAAAAACAAGCAATGGGGAAAGGAGTCCCTGTTTAATAAATGGTGTTGGGATAACTGGCTAGCCACATGCAGAAAGCAGAAACTGGACCCCTTCCTGACATGTCACACTAAAATTAATTCCAGATGAATTAAAGATTTAAACATAAGACCTAACACCATAAAAATTCTAGAAGAAAACCTAGGCAAAACCATTCAGGACATAGGCATAAGCAAGGACTTCATGACTAAAACACCAAAAGCACTGGCAACAAAAGCCAAAACAGACAAATGGGATCTAATTAAACTTGAGCTTCTGTACAGTGAAAGAAACAATCATTAGAATGAACTGGCAACCAACAGAATGGGAAAAAATGTTTGCAATCTACCCATCTGACAAAGACCTAATATCCAGAATCTACAAAGAACTAAAACAGTTTTAAAAGAAAAACAAACAAACAAACAAACCCATTCAAAAGTGGGTGAAGGACGTGAACAGACACTTTTCAAAAGAAGACATATATGAGGCCAACAAACATGAAAAAATGCTCATCATCACTGGTCGTTGGAGAAATGCAAATCAAAACCACATTGAGATACCATCTCATGACAGTTAGAATGGTGATCATTGAAAAAATCTGGAGACAACAGATGCTGGAGAGGATGTGGAGAAATAGGAACACTTTTACCCTGTTGGTGGGAGGGTAAATTAGTTCAACCGTTGTGGAAGACTGTGGCGATTCCTCAAGGATCTAGAAATGGAAATTCCATTTGACCCAGAAATCCCATTACTGGGTATACATCCAAAGGATTAGAAATCATTCTATTATAAAGACACATGCACACGTATGTTCATAGCGGCAGTGTTTATAATAGCAAACACCTCGAACCAACCTAAGTGCCCATGGATGATAGACTGAATAAGGAAAATGTGGCACATATACACCATGGAATACTATGCAGCCATCAAAAACAATGAGTTCGTGTCCTTTGTAGGGACATGGATGAATCTGGAAACCATCATTCTCAGCAAACTGACACAAGAACAGAAAAATCAAACACCGCATGTTCTCACTCATAGGCGGGTGTTGAACAATGAAAACACATGGACACAGGGAGGGAAGCATCACACACGGGTCTGCTGTGGGTACTAGGGGAGGTGCAGTAGGGGTAGGGAGGTTGGGGAGGGATAACATGGGGAGAAATGCCAGATATAGGTGACGGGGGGATGGAGGCAGCAAACCACATTGCCATATGTGTACCTATGCAACAATCCTGCATGATCTGCACATGTACCCCAGAGCCTAAAGTACAATTACATATATATTATAAAGAAAAAAAGAAAAAATGCTCAACATCACTAATCATTACAAAAACACAGATCAAAACCACAATGAAATACCATCTCATACCAGTTAGCATGGCTATTATTAAAAAGTCAAAAAATAACAAATGTTAGTGAGGTTGTGGAGAAAAGGGAACACTTATACACTGCTGGTGGGAATGTAAATTCAGCTATTGTGGAAAGCAGTGTGGTAATTTCTTAAAGAACTCAAAGCAGAATTACCATTCAACCTACCATTTTTGGGTCTCATTATATCCATTATTTGGTATAAGCCCAAAGGAATATAAATTGTTCTATCATAAAGATATTTACATGCATATGTTCATTGCACCACTATTCACAATAGCAAAGGTATAGAATCAACTTAAATACCCATTGTGGTAGACTGGATAAAGAAAATGTGGCACATATAAAACGTGGAATACTACACAGCCATATAAAAGAATGAGATCACGTCCTTTGTAGTAACATGGATGGAGTTGGAGGCCATTATCTTAAGCAAACTAATGAAGAAATAGAAAACCAACTACCACATGCTCTCATTTATAAGTGGAAGCTAAACAATGCATACACATGGACACAAAGAGGGGAACCACAGACACAGGGCCTACTTGAGAGTGGAGAGAGTGAGGATGTTGAGGACTGAAAAACTACTGTCAGGTACTATGCTTATTACCTGCGTGGCAAAATAATATGTACACCAAACTCCTATGACATACAATTTACCTGTATAGCAAACCTTCACATGTACCCCTGAACCTAAAACAAACAAAAAAGGATTGGGGGATGTGCTATGTCTTGTGGTTCCAAATCCATTTTCTACGTTAAGCTTTGGGATGCTGGGCATGGGACTCTACAAACATCCTTTCTCCTTGGCTAGCTGGCTTCCTACTGTGATATACTAATGGGAGTAACAGAAAGAGACAGAAAACCTGAAGAAGCATAAGGAGCATGCTTTCTCCTGTTTGTTCACTGTTCTAGTCGGCATCACCCCAGCTATAGCCCTTTGCTTTGGAAATGGCAGTTATTTCCAGTTTCCAGTTATTTTCCACTTCTAAAATCAGTTTCATTTTGCACCCATTCATGGTACTAGAGGGGGCTCTTTCCAGAGGGCCAAGCCCCATCTTCGTAAAGACTTTTCTTCTAGTCTGTAGCTCCTGATAATCACAACCTTTCTCTTGTGAGAAAGCCTCATATTGGGTTTAAGACACCTGACTCTGTAAATGTACACCAAGCCAGGACACAATAGTTATTAAAAGGAGAACAAAGACCATTTTTTTCTAGTTGATAATCGGGACAAGAAATTAGGTGGGTTGGGTCATATTTCAAGGTCAGTACTCTCTTCCCATCTTTTCTGTGCACAAAGCACTCATTGGCTACCTAGGGTGGAGAATGTCACCTGTACACATGATTTGGGGTCATTGTGGTCCACATTGTCCTCAGTTTGTCTATGCCTTGACTACTACAGTCAGAAGGTAAATCCACCAAACTAAGCAGACCCTTCCACCAGCACATCAAAGAGCAAGCATCTTGGTTGCACTGTCTTACTCAGATTTTTCTCCTCTAGTCCTTAATGATGTCAGGCTTCCACAAGACACCACATTCAACATCTGAGTTATTTTGAAAGAGGAAGTTTAGATCAATTGACAAAAGAGGAATTTACTTCAACAAGAAATACAAAATACAATGTGAAAGAGGGAAAAGGAATCTCTCTCAGTAAAAATTAGGCTCTTCTTAAAGTCAAATCTATTTTCTGAATGTACCATAATTTTCTGAGGTTGGCAGACTTTGTTGCCTATGCCTCATTGTTCTATCTTTAAAACCAAAGGCCATGAGAAGCTTTGAACCACAATGGAAAAAACACATCAAAATCTATAATATGCTATCAAAGACCTCTCTGGGGAACACCATCTTCATGGAATCATCAGAAAGAAGCCCAGCCTGAGTCTTTAACAAACTTATGAAAAATTATGTAAATAACTCCATCTCAGCTCCCATGGACTTCCTCTTCCTAAAATCTATGCTGACTCAAACACACAAAATGATTAGGACCTCATTTTCAATATATAATACATGGTTTTGTTTCATTAACTAAAGAGCCCTGTGTTGTCTGAAACAATAGAGAAATTAACTTCATCCGAGTTGCTGTTTGGGCTGAATTATGAAAAGCTGTGCCTCTTAATTCTACCTTGAGTTTAAAATATGGCACACCTGGACAATCTGGTTCTCTCCAGGGAATGTACTAACTCTGGATTTTGTTTATACATCTGAAGTCCACCAGATGGAACAACTGTGTCATTAAAATGGACATTAAAAAGATTTGTTCACTCAGCTAAATTTAGACAGATAATAATACTTGGCAATTATGTGGTGCCTTTCACCTGTCCATCTCCAAGTAAGCAATTTATAAACACATATTGTTACAAACTTTTTATAAGTCAGAAGTATGTTAGCTTTTCCCTCCAAAGAAAATAGCTCCTGTATGCCATACACTAAGGTCATACCAAGTAAGACATGATACAAAATCAAAAAACAAAACATATACACCTAATCTGTACTCATAAAAATTAAAAAATTTATAAAAACCACAAGCAAAAACAAAGCAGTCCAAAAATGTTAAGTACGTGTAATCTAAAATAGTAACTACATTTGTCCACCCTGAGCAGGGAAAAAGAGAAGTACTCTATGTGTGGTAAATATTTGTTTTCTTTTTCCTCACCTTGGATCCACAAAAATCAGAATTTTCAAATAATTATACTGTTACTTAAATAACTGTGAATGGGATTGGTTAAAACCTCATAACAACTTCACTTTAGCAATTCAGTGTCTGGCAATAAGAATTAATAGGATTCCTATGCAATTTCAATTACATTTTCCATAATTGCCATACATTTGCATATCTAGCTCTTTAGGTCTATTTCTTAGTAGGTCAGAACTCAGAGATGTAGAAGGATAGTCCATTATTCTCTCTAGACCACTAACATTCCTTGGAACTTTATATATGCATATAACTTACTATAATTATATATTATGTATGCTGAAGCATAGCAAGAGTGACTTTTACTTTAGTTCCCAATAAGTTCCTCATCTCCTTCTGAGCCCACCTCAGTCTGGACTTCACTGTCCATACGACTACCAGAATTTTGGTCACAACCATTCAACAAATCTGTAAGAAGTTCCAAACATTCCCTCATCTTCCTGTCTTCTGAGCCTTCCAAACTGTTCCAAACTCTGCCTATCACCCAATTCTGTAGCTGCTTCCACATTTTCAGGTATCTTTATATCAATACCCCACTCCAGGTGCCAATTTTCTTTATTAGTTCATTCTCACACTGCTATAAAGAACTACCTGAGACTGGGTAATTTATAAAGAAAAGAGATTTAGTCAACTCACAGTTCCATAGGCTGTACAGAAAACTTGGTTGGGAGGCCTCAGGAAACTTATAATTATGGTAGAAGGCAAAGGGGAAGGGAGCACATATTCATATGTTAGAACAGGAGAAAGAGAGAGAAGGGGGACGTGCCACACACTTTTAAATCATCAGATCTCTTGAGAACTCACTCACTATCTTGAGAACAGCAAGGAGGAAATCTGCCCCATGATCCAATCACTTCCCACCAAGTTCCTCCCTTAACATTGGAAATTACAAATCAACATGCAATTTGGGTGGAGACATAGAGGGAAACCACATCACAATCTGTGAGTCAATAAATGGGTAGTAACTGAAAACAAGGAAAAGAAGGTATTTTTTCTATACCAATAATAATGTTTTTTCTGTACTGTGATTACTAAAAGCTTTAACTCCACTATTTGTCATTATTTTCTATTGGTTTCCATTTTACTGTTCTCTCTTACAAAGAAAAAAATCACCTTCTCTGATGCCCCCTTATTAATTACAAAAATATATTCTTGTTGTTCCTTTGTCTTATATGTTTCTTCCCAACTCAAGTGCTTTACTCAAAACTGACCTGAGCTCAATGTTAGATTTCTCTTCATCATTTCACCTGCCTGGATTATATCTGATAGACTCTCTCCAGCTAAAGTTGTGACTACTGAAGACAAAGGCAAGCCAGTGAATTTGGGAACATGGGGAGTTATCTTGTTTTCCTACATCACATCCTACAGCTAGAGGCAATTACTTTGTCACTGTGCTTGTCTTTCTTCTACTCTTTTTTTGGTTTTAGAAAACACCACTTTACTATGTCTTAAACATCTTAGGAACTACTCACAGATGCATCTCACTTATTTATCTTCCATTGTTCTGAGCTACTCATGCTGTGCTCTGCCCATAGTCCCCTTCCCAACAACTAGCATCCCTTAATAGTGATCTGAGCCTTTTTCTTTTAAGCACCTTCCCGTCAGACAGAGATCAGAAAATTCCTCTTAGTTATAAACTTGTTGCTGTGTCTTTTCTCTTACTCATAAACACTGACTGCTGTGTTTTCTGTCTTCAAACTCACAGCAAGCTCTATCCTTCCTCCGCCAGGCAAAAGTTGTACAGAGATTCTGCCTGATAGACCCTATTCCCACCTATTATCAACATACTCAAGATGAAATAAAATAAAAACAGCAATGTATTTCCAACTTCAAACAAGAAAAAGAAGATATATTTATCCCTATTTCTCCCACTAAGCACAGCTAAAACCTTTGGTTTTTATATATAAAGCAAGCATAAGAAGATTGTAAGAGGTAGAGAAAAGAAAACTAACTAGGAAAGTCTGGACTCAAGAACAGATATGGCAGTGTGTTCTCTGCATTTTTATTTGGTTTCTCTGTATCCTAAACAAGGTACCTGAGAAGGCTATAATATGTTACAGGTATTTTGAAAAAAAGTTAAGGCAGTGTCCTATAAAACTATATATAGACCTACCCTATAACATATCAATTTCACCCCTAGATATTTATGCAATGGAAACTAAATCCTATGTTCACAAAGTACATAAAAATAACGTGCATGGCAGTTTATTCATAACAGTAAAAAACCTGGAAACTGCCCATTGTCTGCCAATAAAAAAGGAATAAACAAACTAATATATTAATACAAGGAAATACTACTTAATAAAAATGTATAAACTCTCAATACATGCAACAAGGATAAATAAAAGCTACTAAGCTAAATGAAAGGAGATAGATACAAGAATAGAACACACTATATGATTCCATTTATATGAAATTCTAGAACATGCAAATAATGCTATAGTGAAAAAGATCAGAATTGTTATTGTCTCTGAGGAATCCAACGGGGAATGACTGGGAATAGACACGATGAAACTTTCTGATATGAGAGATATATTCTATAACTTGATAAGGGATTATGTTACACAGATGTATGGATTTCTTAGATTTCAGCAATTATAGCTTTAATTGTACATTTTATCATATATAAAGTTTACATCATAATTAAAGAGTTGTAAAGAAATGTTGAACTCTAGTTAATACTATTCATACTGAAATATATAAGGTGAAGGGTAGTAATGTCTATAATTTATTTTGGAATACAAAAAAACATGATAGATTAGTGGATGGATACATAAACAATAAGCATGCAGTACAAAATAATAATGGTGGAATCTAGGTGGTGAATATATTTGCTGTAAACTTCTTTCAACTCTTCTTTATGTTTGAATTTATTATATTAAAATGTTAGAGGGTAGAAATGGCCATACATATGTAGTTCTCTTTCAAGACTATTGTGTTAGAATATTTCTTTATTTCATTACTTGCTTATCTTTTAGCTAGTGCCATACTTTACTTATTATAATATTAAGTTATTCTCCTTCAAGATTATCTTGACTATTTTTGATCCTTTACTTTTACTATAAATTTTAGAATAAATGTCAATTTTCACAATATTTCCTCTGAGAAATATTGTGATATCTACTTTTCAACTCCTGATATTGGTAATTTATGACTTTTCTTTTTTTCTTAATTAAACTTGCTAAGAGTTTATTGATTATACAAGCTTTTTTCCCAAAGATTTGACTTGTGGTTGGCCATAGGACCTTCCCCAAATCCAGCTGAATATTCATAAGACATATATCCTTCTCCATGTCCCGCATCATGGAGTCCCCAAGCATTCACATTCAAAAGCACAACAACGTGTTTTTAAAAAGCACTAAAAATGAAACAAAAATCAAATCAACGAAAACCTTCCTAACTCTGAGCCTTACATAGAGAATATTAGAAGGGACTATGGTAAGAAAAACAGCTTGACAGAATGGATTTTTGAAACTAGTGTGCTTTGATGAAAGAAAGACTAACATTAAGGAAACATGCTTCCCCTTAGGTTGCCCAGCAGTCCTTCTGTTCTCAACTTGAGATGGTCTGGCCAGGCAGCTACAAAAATGATGATGTAGTCATGTTATGAAACCAATCAATAATCTTTGACAGAGGTTACAAAGGAAGGAGAAATGTTTCTAGAAGGACCTAAGAATAGAAAATTTTCTAATTATTCTAACTTTGTGAAAATTGCAGATGCAGAATTTAATAAATGACCTCTTAAGCTTTCCTCCAGCTTGATTCATTCACAAGTCAGCAGAACCTGACTTAAGATAACAAAACTCTTGGATTTGTTTAAACATATCTACATTTGATTTTTGTAGTGAAACTGTCTTGAGACATTCAAAATTCTACTAATGTATTATTGCCATGTTCAACTAACATATCAAAATACAATAAAAAGCTCACAAAACATACTTATCAAGAATTAGAATTTTAACATGTCATATAACATAGCTATTACACATAAAAACATATATTTTTAAGAACCCATATGTCCTATTAAAAATAAAAACTAGTGTTCAGGCATAGCTATTGCCTGCTAAAACTACCCATTGACTTCTTTCCTAGACAAATGCAGCTCATAAATTGACACATTTCAGTCCATCTGTAAGTACAGCATGTTCCACATCACAATTATAACACAGGAATCTTAACTTTAAATGAGACAAAACAAACACAAAATTAGCACTAGTGGAAACTCCCTGCCACTCAATTTGTGTTGAGTTTAACACCTTCTTATTTTATATATTCTTCCACTTAAACAGTTTTATATTAGTCCTGATACGGTGCCTTCCAACAATTGAATGTTGGGCTGTTTAAAAGCACTAATTAGCAACTTTAATGCAGAAGGCAACACGTGTATTAGAAAATTCCTCTAAACCCAGAATACCCTTTGGGCCCTGCCATTGGTGTGTGAAATAATTCAACAAAAAATTACTATATTGTTAATCACAAGACCTTTCAGGAATATAAACAATCACAGAGGAAATATAAACTGTACCTTTATAAACAGAGAAAAATGATAAATCTCATTTCAGCTGAGTAAGGAATCATCACAACGAGCACACACACATATAAACTAAGCACATTAATAATAATGATAAAAATATTACACTTATATATACAACCAGTTGACATGTATGCATTGCATCCAATTTTAACACAACTGGCAACACATTTATTAAATTAACATTTCATTTATTTATTTCTATCACCTCCAACAATACCAAAGCCATTTTTACATACATATTAACTTTACCAAAAACTAAATGATCTTGAAGTATTTTACACTATTTTGAAAATACAGAGACATATTTAATTTTCAAAGTATTCTAGGAGCACGTTCTTCTATAATCTGGAATGTCCACATAACCTAATTATTTCTTTTTAGGTAACATTTAACATAGCTAGCTATTCATAACTTTGAGAAATGTTTTTCTTTTCTCCAACTTTCCACATACTTTAATCAAATAGTTCTAGTTAATATTTCTGGTACATGTAAATAATTATATCCTTGAGTGCTTTAAAATTAGACTAATTTCTACACCATTAAGGAGCAAAAATGTTTCTACTTTTTGATGCATTATAAGTGGTAGATATTAATTTCCAGATGAAATTATGCATAAGCAGGGGAAAAGCTTTCTACTGAGATAATATTTAAACATAAAATGTTAAGCATCTCAGGATTTACAAATGATTAAAAGCAAATAAGAAAGCGCAATCATATTGTATTTGGATTGTGGGACCCTCTCCCATTCATGCAATGTTTTAGTTCCCAAATCAAAAAGCATCTTTCTATTTTAAAATTGTTTACTTGCCAAGTTAAATGGTTTGAACAGTAGCAGAGACTCAAAACCAAAGAAATGGCATACTTGAGTAAACATGTTTATGCTATGTCATATAAATGAATTATAAACAGTCGTAGTCTCTTTTGTTTTTATCTTTAATACTTTGTTATTTGCACAACCCACCACTAAGCAATGTAATCTCTAAAGCCAGTTTTGAAAACTTGAAGGAAATTAACTCATGCCAAATTATAGACATTTACTAATATAATGCTAACTAAACTTTACTATTTGGGGATCATAGCTTTTTAAAATTATCCCAAAAGGATGGAAGGATCCCACTGCAAGTAGAAATTTCCACACAATGAGTAATTTCAATTCTTTCCAGATTTATTCCACTATTAGAAACAGATTTAGACAAGGACCTCACATACTTGTTATGAATATATTTTAATATATTTTCTCCAAAGGAATAAAGAAGGCTGACACTTGGGATTGTTTCTACTTTCAGGTCTTGCTTTAAATGGTGTTTTATGTTACAAACTAATGAGTATCATATAGTGCACTTAATGTACTTAATGTATAGTATTTCACTAAATACACTAAGGGGCTTCCCTGTCTCTTAATGAGCATTTTTATGTATGCTTGCAGTATGTTTATAGTCATATCATCCTTTAGAGGCAGGTTCTCCTCCTCCTCCTCTTCCTCCTCTTCTTTTTATCACACTTTAAGTTCTGGGGTATACATGCAGAACATGCACGTTTGTTATATAGGTCTACATGCGCCATGGTGGTTTGCTGCCCCCATTAACCGGTTATCTACATTAAGTATTTCTCCTAATGCTATCCCTCCCCTAGCTCCCCACCCCCAGCAGGCCCCAGTGTGTGATGTTCCCCTCCCTGTGTCCATGTGTTCCCATTGTTCAGCTCCCACTTATGAGTGAGAATGTGTGGTGTTTGTTCTTCTGTTATTGTGCTAGTTTGCTGAGAATGATGGTTTCCAGTTTTATTCATGTCCCTGCAAAGGACATGAGTTCATCCTTTTATATGGCTGCATAGTAATCCATGATATATATGTGCCACATTTTCTTTAACCAGTCTATCATTGATGGGTATTTGGGTTGGTTCCAAGTCTTTGCTATTGTGAACAGTATCACAACAAACATAGTTTTGCTCTGTCTCCCAGACTGGAGTGCAATGGTGCAATGGCATGATCTTGGCTCGCTGAAACTTCCACCTCCTGGGCTCAAGCAAGTCTCATGCCTCAGTCTCCTGAGTAGCTTGGACTACAGGCATGAGCCGTCACACCTGGCTAATTTTTGTATTTTTAGTAGACAGGGTTTCACCCTGTTGGCCAGGCTGGTCTTGAACTTCTGGCCTCAAGTGATTCACCCACCTTGACCTCCCAAAGTGCTGGGCTGGTGTGAGTCACCATGCCCAAACACCTCTTCTTTCCAATATGTGGTTTCATGTCACCATTTGTGACAGGTGACACTGTCTTTTGATAAATGTACATCTATTTGTATGCTTTGATGGGATTGGGGTAAGATGGTAAGAAATCAGGTAAGGGAAAAAGACACTATTTCTAGTTCTTCACAGGCCTTCTATGTTGAATGATATGACTATTTTATTCATTTCCTAGAACTGATGTAACAAAGTGCTACACACTAGGTGGCTTAAACCAGAAATGTATTGTGTTACAGCGCTGGAAGCCAGAAGTCCCAAATTAAGGTGTTAGTAGGAACTTACTCCCTCTGAAATCTGTAGGGTATATACTCCCTCCTTGCCTCTTCCTAGCTTCTGGTGGTGGACATCAAACCCTGGTATTCCTTGGCTTGCAGCTGTGTCACTGTGATCTCTGCCTCTGTAGCCACTTGGTGTTCTCCCCTGTATACCTTCACAACGTCATCTTATAGTAACATTGGGCAGATTGAGCTAAGGCTCCCCTTTCTTCAGTATGACCTAATCTTTACTTAATTTATGGGCAATGACCTTATTTCCAAATAAGCCCATAATTTTGAAGTCTGGGGGTTAGGACTTTGGCATATCTTTTGGGGCAGGAGAACATACTTCAACCCATAGCAGCCATTAACTAATATCAGATATAAACCTAACTAAGCGTGCCTGGGCCTAAATGGCTAGTGAGAATCGTTCTTGGGATCTTCTCCCCTCCAGGAGTTCCATTGCCTGGAGATGGCTTCACAGAGAACCACCTTTCTCCTTTAGGAACCAGTCAGGCAAAAGCAAAAGGAGTAAAGTGGAGAGGTTAGGATTGCTAAGACTCATTCATTCATTGACCATCCTGGTGTATGTACAAACATGTGGTCTTTAATGAACATCTTTTTGGAGAAATTAAGATAAAAAGTAAGGAAAGAACCCCCTCTCTCTTGCCACATTACAAACTCTTTATTCAAAAAGGTTCCATTGGAGGGCTATTCCCTCAGTCCACTGGGAGTGTTCTGCTTCCCATTAATTCTATTCTGTGGAGATCACTAGTTTCTAGAGTCATTGTCATCCTCCAATTCACCAATGAAAAATCTGCTGCTTAAAAATAAGGGTGGGGGGAGAAAGGGCTCAAAAACGATGTGTGGGGAGTACATTTGCATTACCTCCCACTTCAGCCTTTGTCTTCAAAGTCCTTTCTGCAAAGTATTAAATGGTGTTTGGTTTTTTTTTCCCCCTTTTTGTTTTTCTTTTTTTTTTTTTGGAGAGGAGGAGAAGTCAATGAGATTTTTGAAAGGGCTCAGAACAGAGAGGTCACTTTTGAACAAATGACATGTAAGGCAAGATAAATTTACATTTTGCAGACCTCATGGAAAACAAGTCCAGCTTTGTCTGGGATTCGCTGAGAAGTCATTGAAGGTAAGCATCAGCTGCTTATTGATCATGATGGAGTGAAAAACCAGAGAAACATGAGCTAAAAAGAGTTTATATGTAACTGTAGGTTGATCATCCCCAACTTTTCACAAAGGCTTTTCATTTCCATTTGGAATGAGTATATGATAATCTAGACAGGCCAGCCCCTCTCACCAAGCACAACACTGGACTCTTGACATTTGCCTAATTATCTTTTCTCATCATCAGTCATTTCTTGAAGTCTCAGCTTCATTCAGATGCCAGGTATTTCCGAAATTAATCATGTCATTGAAAGCGGCATCTTTTCATGTAAATGGACTTTATTATCTGGATCAGAAAGCCCCCTCTTTGAGCAGCAAAAGCCCATTTGTAGGAAAAGTGTCTGAAATCTGACATGCTGCCTTCCCAAGAAGGATTCTTAGTTTGACCTCCCAGCAAGCACCAAGCATTCGTCACTGTGAGCTTGTGTGTGTGTGTGTGCGTGTGTGTGTGTGTGTGTGCACGCACGCGTGCAGCTAAGAGCCTTGGACTGGCCGCACGCTAATTTACCCCATTGTCTCAGGGTGACTGCCTTTTCAGTATTTAGGAACAAAGCCTTTTTGCATACAGCTTTACGTACAATTATTTTATGTTTACTTCGAGGGCCATCATCTTATCTTTATTGCAACTACATTAGGGGATGCCAGAGCTGCTTTGTCTCCTTGTAAGGTTGTAGAATACAGACAGGGTTTAGCATGCTAGCCAGTATACTCCTCTTTCATTTAAAGGCATTTTACAAACTTTTTGGATCCTGGACTAAATCAACATGTAGCCCTGCTCAGACTCTTCAAATTCAAGAATGAAATGTGAAAGATACTTCTGAGAGCTGGGGTGAAGTGCCATCAAATTTAATTTTTTGAGTGTACAACATTTAGTTTATAAAGAATGGGCAAATAGGGAATAGAAAGCAAGAACCTCCCACTTATAAAAAAATATCACCAAAACTTTAACAGGGTCTCTAAGAGAGCTGCATACTCAGGCTTGCAACAATATATTGGTTGGGATGTATATCTAATTAGCAAGTAGAAAAATCAACTTCTAGAACACAATTACAGTGCCAAATCCCCTGCCCTACGTGTATAATGACACATAGGGAAAGTTCATTCTACATCTCAAACTCACTTTTCTTTTATTCTATGCTTTAACAACCGGATGTTAGTGATAGGGGTATTTTCTCCCTTCCCTCTGGACAGAGTGAAGCAGAATAATATTAAAAACTTATGATCTTTTCTCCTAGGTGGAAAGAAAATTAATGCTGTAACATAAACTGACAAAAACCAGCAAATTAAAAGTTAAGGTGGAAACTCCTTCATGATGGATTTTTGTCTTTTGCTCATGGTAAATGAAATTTAGTGAGAATAATTGCTGGAGGAAAGATTTCATTGTAGAGCTCGTCAAGAAAAGAAATACGTATTTCTAAAAACTTTTCATCCTCTTTAATACCAACTGATTTTACCTGTCCCCTATTTTCTTCTATCCACTACATTTTCCTAAACCTGAAAACTTTCTTAAACTGAAGGAAAACAAAATCCTCTTTTCATAGCCTTCAGAAAAACCAAGTAATACTTTTCTCAGTTTTCATGACAAATTAACATAGACTCAAAAAACATTGATGGTATTCCAAATCAGAACTGGGAAGAGTACAGATGATTTGGAATTTGGAAATACAGCTTTGGAGTGTTACATTAACATCCAAAGTCCTATAAGAAAAACATATATATAAAAATCAACTTTTGAGGGGCCCCATTTAGGAAAGATCTTAACCCCTCCATTCTTTGCAGTGTTTGAAGATTTGCCAAAAGGGAGTAAAGGGAGTATAAATTCCAGGAATGAAGCTCTAGGCTCCAGGCCAGCAACTCTGAACATTCATCTTTCCCCCTCGGTAAGAAGAATTGTTTCTGGGGAAGAAGTTTCACGAGGGCTTGCACGTCTTAGGGTTTTCCTGAATGCCAAAATGATTGTGAACTTTACCTTCCTTTTTGCATCTGCCTTTAGTCATATTAATCTTGGATTCCTTTCATCTTTGGGGCTTACTGTTACAAATATAAATGGCTTATTCTGGTGTATTGCCATTCTTTGTATTCTAATAAATCATCTCCACTATCTTTTTTTTTTTTTTTTTGAGATGATGTCTTGCTCTGTCACCAGACTGGAGTGCAGTGGTGCAACCTTGGCTCACTGCAGCCTCCACTTCCTGGGTTCAAACAGTTATCCCGCCTCAGCCTCCTGAGTACCTGGGACTACAGGCACACGCCACCATGCCCAGCTAATTTTTGTATTTTTAGTAGAGACAGGGTTTCACCATGTTGGCCATGCTGGTCTCCACCTCCTAACTTCATGACCCACCCACCTGGGCCTCCCAAAGTGCTGGGATTACAGGCGTGAGCCACCGCACCCGACCTCCACTATCTTACTTTGCAACAATGCCACCATCTCCTGGGCTGCTCATGATTTCCACAGCTTTTTGCACATCACTTACAAGGAAGTTGTTAAATTCCACACAGAACTAAGAACCATGACAAACTAGATTATAAGCTTCTTGAAGGCAGGCTTATTAAATACAATGACACCTCTTATAAAATCAAAAGACAGGCCTGATACACAGACAGAGGAAAGACATCATTCTGATGCATGAATTTTCTAATATGAACAAAGCATGAAATAGTGAAAATCTGAACTACATAACAAATTTCTACACACAAAGTGCATGTTTGCTTGCATTATGTGTAGTGATGAGTCCAGTAATGCTAACAGTGCTTAAACTGTCCAGCTGAACAGCAACCACCAATAAAAATCATGTGAGATGTTCACAAAAGACCATTCTTATCCGCTAAACAATCACTGGTTTTTAATCTATTTCTTAGGACAACATGAACCAAAAGTTTTACTCTTTCTTCCCTGACCATACAGATGAAAATACACAGCCACAGAAGGGTCATGTCTTAATCCCTAGCAAATGGTGAGTTAAGTCTTTTTAAAAATGTACTCTGATTTGTTAGGCTCAAACCAAACTTGGATGGGCTAAATGTATTATGCTTTTTTGAATTCTAACACCTTGGAAATTTAGGAATTGTCCTTGTCCTGGATAAAGTAATATAGAAATGTCTATGGCGAAAGATGGCAAATAAGCTGAAAGTTTTTTTTTTAATACATATTTTATTGTGTTTTATGAAGGTAATTTTTAAGGGTGTGTTGCCTGCTAGAAACTCAAGAAGGCAGGGAGAAAAGCAGAGTTCTGCTCTGAGATCAGTTAGATACATCATTAGGATTCCAAAATTGTTGTGATTTGAAGTCTTATTCCTGAACTGAGGTGTTACTGGTTTAGAGGCTTTTTTTTTGCAGAAGGCGAGGGTATCTGCAGACACTAGCACCCTCTCTCTCTCTGCTACTTTGGAAAAGCAGAAATTGTTCCTGCAAAATGAAATCAAGCCATTAGAAATTAGAAGTGTAGACCCCATCCATGATACTTGGGGTTTGAAGACCTCTCTGTGCCATAGACCTTGTCCCTGAGAAAGCTCCAGAGGATGGAATTATAAAACTTAGCTCACTGTCATCCAGGAATTCCTAGTTCAGAGCTAAAAACCAATGTCATTGCTTTTGGCTCCTGTTCCTTACCTGTGAATTTCTCCAATTCTTTATTAAAATTAAAAACCAAGCTGAATTATTATTCTTTAGAAAAGCAACAATCTTCCTATGATATTTGGCAATAAGCTGGAAGAATCTCACTGAAGAATTATAAGATGTCTTCAAGATTGAAGTGAATGGCATCTGTCTTGCTACTCAATCATCGTAAAATCAGTGACTCTGTAGTTTCATTATCCATCTTAATTTCAGATGGATGACAACCTCAGACCCTGGGAGGAGCATCAGTTACTTTGCTTCTTTTCTAAATTGGAGCAGTCAAAGCAATCCCAAAAACAATTTCAACAATTCATCCCGTCTTCTCCCCAAATCTATTCAAGTTTCAGCCCTGATTGCTGCAAGAGTAAATGAAATAATTTGTCTGCCTCTCAAGAAATATTCCATACATTACAGTTAGGACATCTACATAATGACAATGGGCCTGTTTGTGAAATACCTCATGTCAGGGGAAACCTAGAAATATGCATCATTTTATAGCTTAATATTCCATATTTTCTGTCATGTATTTCCTTAAGAACTGCAGAGGAATGGATGTAATTTAGTTATTAATATATTCTAGTTCAATGGTAGTGTGTCTTGCTTTACCTGATACAAGTGCTGCTAAAATATATATCTAAATTCTTTTACTTTTGGTAAACTTGGTCTTGATTTTATATTTAACTGTATGGAATTTCAGAAATTATAGCTCTTCATTTTAAATAATTTTTGTTAATTAATAAATACTTCAGAGCTAATTCAAGATATTTAATTCATTGAACATTTAACTGTCTAATATTTGCACAGTATTGTGCTAGAGAAATTAGACAAGTGGTGGCCTTAAGAGGTATACATCAGAGGTAGAACTATAGAATAACACACACAGACACACATACTCATGTCTTTTTAACAAAACTATTTTTCATCATAATTGCAGCCTAGTACAGTAGTTCAGGGTATGGGCTCCAGAGGCAAAGGACCTGCTTTCTGTAAGGTCTGTTTCCGAGGATAAAGTGAAGAAACTGAGGCCAGCACCAAGATAATCCAATGCAAGGGAATTTATTCAGGCTCCCGGGTGAGGTTCTGCAGTCCGGACAGGAGGGGCTGGAGAAATCGCACTGACTTCTCTCAGACAGGGGGTTTTATAGGGAGTGACTTGGGCTATTTTTAGGAAGTCTATTTTTAGACCGGGGGTTTTTATAGGGAGTGAAACAGCTCCATTGGTTGAGGGAGAGCAAGACTGCTACTGGGTAAGTTACAAGCCTTGATCTAGGACTTGGCTTGTTGGTTGGAATTACTTGCCTGCTATTGGTCGTTAAAGCTCGACTGCTATTGGTTGTTAAAACTCGGCTGCTATTGGTTGTTAAGGCTTAGCTGCTATTGGTTGTTAGGAAGCTATGGTTGCAGCACCCTGTTTGCATACTGGGCTCTTTAAGAGGAAACCAGGCTATGCGAGCAAGGAAGAGGGGAACATGCCTGAGCATGTCTGAGCTTGCTCAGGGCTTGTGAAAGGGAAAAAGGGGGAGGGGAGTGCATCCAGGCTCCCAGCAAGGCAACCGGCCTTACACTTTCCAGATATGCTCTGCCACTTACTAACTGTAGGACATTGGGTAAAGTATCTAACACCTCTGTGCCTCATTTGCCTGAAGTATATCATGAAGATAATAGTAGAACCCACATCAAGAAAGCTCCATGATAATTATATTTGGAGAGAACAGTGTCTAGGACCCAGTGGGCACTTCATAAACATTAGCTAATATTGTTATTTTCTTGTCTGAAAATAGAAATAATAATAGTAACTTTTATTGAGACAGTCTGTCACTCTTGTCACCCATGCTGGAGTAAGATTCTGATAGGTACAGAAGGCAGAGGAGAACTTTTCTGGAAAAAAAGGCTTTTCTGGAAAGTCAGAGTAATGGTCCTGAAAGATAATAATGCGTTTGGACTCAGAGTGCAAGGGATGGATTTGGAGGTTTATTAGCATAGGTATAGGGAGATAGTTGAAAATTAATCTGGGAAAGTGTGTAAACCAGTTTATAAGATAAATATAAACCACCCTATTAAAAAGTGGCCAAAGGACATGAACAGACACTTTTTAAAAGAAGACAAACATGTATCCAACAAGCATATGAAAAAAGCTCAATATCACTGATCATTAGAGAAATACAAATCAAAGCCACAGTGAGATATCATCTCACACCAGTCAAAATGGCTATTATTAAAAAGTCAAGAAATAACAGATGCTGATGGGGTTATAGAGAAAAAAGAACGTTTATACACTGTTGGTGGGAGTTCATCCATTATGGAAAACACTGTGACAATTCCTCAAAGACCTAAAAACTTAACTACTATTCAACCTAGCAAGCCCATTACTGGGTATATACTGCAAGGAATACAAATAGTTCTACCATAAAGACACATGTAGGTATATGTTCACTGCAGCACTATTCACAACAGCAAAGACATGGAATTAACCTAAACTTCCATCAATGATTGACTGGATAAAGAAAATGTGATACATATACACCATGGAATACTGTGTAGCCATAAAAAAGAGAGACATCATGTTCTTTGCAGGAACATGGATGGAGCTGGAGGCCATTATCCTTAGTAAACTAACGCAAGAAAATAAACCCAAATGCCATATGTTCTTACTTATAAGTGGGAGCTAAATGATGAGAATTCATGGACACATACAGGTAAATAATATACACTGGGGCCTTTCAGAGGGAGGAGGGTGGGAGAAGGGAGAGGACCAGAAAAAGTAACTATTGGGTACTAGGCTTTATACCTGGATGATGAAATAATTTGACAATAAAACCCCATGACAAAGGTTTATCTATGTAACAAACCTGCACATGTACCCTTGAGCTTAAAATAAAAGTTAAATTTAAAAAGAAAAAACTGGAAAAGGGTGTTTAGCCCATATTATTGAAGGCTTACAGTACCTTGCATTAATAAATACACATGTGGTCTTCATCCTGTAGACATATTGAAGTCAGTAAAGTATTTTAAGCATAAGAATCACATGAATTAATCCATTGTATATCATTTCAATAGCAACACAGAAGGTAAATCAGAGAGAAAACAGTTTGGAAGCACAAGACAGCTAGAGCAACAACATAGGTAAAAGATTAATTAATATATAAATTGCAGAGAAATAAAAAAGAGATTGAGAGGGAACCTAAAGATCAACAAACCACAATGTTAGAACCTTATCTGGAGTCTGACTAATAAAAAGTATTTTGAAAAATTTATGACATTTGTAAGACTATTGTAAATATGAATCTTGATGACATATTTAATGAATTAAAGAGTTATTGCTATTTTTAGGGTTTATAATAGTATTGCAGTGATTTTTTTAAAGTTTTTATCTTGTACTGAAACATACTGAAATATGTATGATTACAATTTGAGATTTGTCTCAAAACTGGTTAGGAATGTGAATAGAGCAAGATGGATTTTGGGAGGTCAGTAATGGGTACATAAGATTTATTATTCTTTTGTCTTCTTCTGTGTCTAAATTCTCCATAATAAAAAAGGTTTAAAAAGAGAAAGTGTCAGAACAATGGGAAAGGAAGAGGGAAAAGTGGGTTTCAGAGCCATGCAGAGGTAGAAATCAGAGGAGCTGACAGCCATTTGGAAGAAGAGCTAGAGAGGCAGGATTCAAATTTAATCCCAGATTTCTAGCTCCCATGACCAGACAGACAATAATGATCATGACCAAGAAAATAATAATGGAGCCTCACCCGTGAAAGTTTTTTTTATCATTTACCAAAATGCTCTTGGGTTTGCTTTTATTTAATCCTCAGAATAGCCTTATGAGATAATATCCTCATTTGGCAGATAAAGAAATTGAACCTCATGAAGTTTAAAAGTTCAAACAGGGAAGCAGGTTTAGAAAGTAAGATAGTGAAGGGAGGCAGGGCCATTTTCTTTGACACAAAAGTTCACTTTTTGTTCTGATTTTTAGAAGAAATTGATACATTTTATGAGGCCCTATCAGTATTGTGGGCTTTTGATCCTACATCTAATATATAAATTGATCCTCAATGGAGGGTGAAAGATCTTCGGAAATCTTCATGGGAAACTTAACATTTCTTAGTCATCTCCATAAACTGTGTGTAATCTGACAATAAACACTTAGGTAAACTTGAGGGTGTCTCTTTTTAAAGATAGCCTTCTTTTTTTTTTTTTGCTATATTGCCCAGGCTGGTCTTGAACTCAAGACCTTGGCTCAAGCAGTTTTTCCACCTCAGCCTCCTGAGTCACTGGGATTATACACATGAGCTTACAGACACCTAGCTTAAAGATATTCTTGACTTCTTTAAAGAGATATATGCCTCTTTGATATCAAAAATCACCTAAAAATGCATGTAAGTACAATTGTATTAAGTACAGAGTAATCATTCTTAATAGCTTACAAGTTTAATTTTTAGATGTCAAGGTGACTTTTTTGCATTTGAATGACAACTTCTTCAGGAATCTCTTTGTATCAGTTCCTTCCAACCACCAAGAAACATACTGGACATCTTATAAGGGAAACTGAAAAGAACAAAAGGAAGAATGTCAAACTCAAGCTTGCTGTTTCTTCTCTGGCAAGCTAAGGTTGGAGTATTAACATTCCATCCAGAGTCTAATTGCTCCTCCTAAAATCACATTCAGAAAATTCTTAAACACCATTCATAGCTAATTCTCTCTGAAGATTTTCCCTTATTACCACTACTGCAGAAGGAAACAAAGAAAGAATAAAAGGGAGGAATTCATATTATATTTCAGTAATGTTTGATTTCTACATCAGTTGTTTTCTTCAGAATAATCTGGTTTGTGAAATTAAATCATTGTATCATCAAGTTAGTTACTCATCAAGGTAGCCTATAGATTTTAATCTTATTTAGATGTTCAAAATATGTTGCTGGAACTCGATGAGTACAAAACTTCTTATTGCTGAAAAATTTTATATTAACATAGATTACCTTACCCTGAGGGAAAATATTCCTTTTCCTTGTGACATTTCTCATGACCCTAAGCCAGTCCCTGAGCCTACGCCAACCCTCAAGTATATATATACACACATATACACTTACACTTTCTCTCACAAACTTTTTTCTTATATTCAAAAGTAGATAGCTTCAAACATCAGCTAATTCTTGCATATTTAGCCAGGATGAGGGTATTCAATGGACTGCTTCTGGCTGAACAGTTTAAAATCTTATGTTCTGTTTCTTTACATTAGGTAAGATTTGCTGTGTTGCTTTTATTTCTTTTTCATTGATCAAAAGGTTTCTCCAGTTATTATTTAGTGTGTACAGGGCGAGAGCCACCCACCCCTTACTTTTACATGAGTTGCATGCCATATTGTCCACATGATGCCCCCAGTGCATCGGCCATGACCCCCGAGACAACACAAGTCAAGCCACACATCTTCCTGCTTGATGTGTGGCAAGAATCCAGACCCTGTTATCCAGGAGCCACTGCTTGGGAAGTGAAAGAAGAGGGCAACCAGAACAGGCCTGGCTCACTCACACTAACAGTGGCTTTCCAAGAATATGCTGACATTTCCAGAAGGTCGGGATGGGCAAGATCCAAACTGGAAAACCACGAACGTATTTAGTTCATAATTTGCAGGTTTTCATATCTTTGCTTTAAAACCTGTGAAAAATGAGAAATGAGGGACTAGCAAGACTAACAAACAGAATATATTAATGTACGTGTGGGTGCACGCACACACACACACACACACACACACACAAATTCCCAAAACTATTGCCTATATTGGGAAGAGAAAATTTATAAAAGAGAGGCAGACATAAAAGAAGAAATTGTTTATTTGTTTGTTTGCCTTTATAAAACCCATTTGGGAGAAACATCCGTATATAGACATCAGTTATCTGGCTTGTCCCAGTTATACTGATGCTAGAGATGTCCTTTGTTAGAAATTCATGTGTGTAATAAAGTTTTACATTTTTCATATGTTTTGAAGTATATGAGCTATATTTCTTTTGACTGCATAATTACTTTTTGTACACAAGAAAAATGAGGTGCTTAGCCTAAGTAAATAACCTCAAAACAAACCAAGAATAATAGTTACATTCTTTTCATCTTCTAGGCTGTGTACAATAAATATTTCCAGAAACTTTTTAAGTTACATTATTGTGACTTAAGAAAAAAATTTACATTGAATCAGAACTAAGTTCAGACAAAAATGTGTCCCACCCTCATGTGGATATTTGTTGTCTGTTTGTTGAGAGTATAGACTAATTATAGCTACTAGTTTTTTTCCTAGATTGTATTAATTTCCAACATGTTTTCTTTTTAGACTCTGAAGGTATCTTTTACTCATGATAAACCTTTGGGGGAAATAACACAATAGATTTAAGGTATTTTAAGTCATTTCTCTTTCTGGAGAGGTGCTTTAATAACTCCTAAGTTCTTGCCGAGGAGAATGTAATCAACAAGACTGTATGCTGCACTGATTACAGTCCCTTTTCTTTGGATGAACTGTATCTTTAAGGCAAAGTATTTGACTGCTCCTAAACAATGGGACTACCTTTTTTAAGCAAAGGAAACCAGTTCTGTCCTTCACACCTCAAAGAACCAATTTGGATCTTTAAAAATATTTATGTGGAGGCTGTAAAATCTCAAATCAGGGTGAGGGGAGACACTGCTGCAAATGCTTATAGACTTATTAAAAGACCCCTAACACTTTTTAGTAGCTGGCTCCATGATAATTACCAGCTAGTCTGTTTTCTTTTCCTTCTCCAGTAATACTTATTATGACCTTGATACAAAAAAAAAAAAAAGAAAGAAAGAAAAGAAAAGTATTAAATTTGGTGAAGAAGCTCTAAGTGTTGCCAAGCTTCAATAAGCCAGGAAAATACTGATATTTTAAGTTGCTCCTGATAGACTCTACATAAATAACACATCAATATCATATATTTTCCCCATATCTTTAGTAATAGTGACTATAACTCAAATTTTGTCTAAAATTGCTCATGAAAATAAAACAATTTTTATATCTCTCTGATTCCTAGATAAAAACCTGTATATATATGGGAATGTGTGTGTGTGTGTGTGTGTGTGTATATGTGCATGTAAGCACATAGAACAAAACAGTAGACACCATACATGCATATCACCAATCATTACCTCTGCAAATTTGAATTCTCTCTGATTTTATTTTTCTCTATATTTACCTGTGATTTGAATTTTTTCTGTAATAAATGATTATGATTTTATAATAAGAGAAGTTATTAACTTTTTGAAGATTTTTATAACTAGTAAGATTTGAGAAATGAGTTAAAGGGGCTTTTACATCTCTATGAAATTTTCACTGAGAAAAGGTATCTGCTTGGAGGACAGTGAAAACAGATGGGTTGATCTCCTAAGAATAAAAAAGTAAAAATAAACACTCAGTAGCAGCCCTTGCCAGGCAGTAATCTGCCTGAGAGTAGATGGAAAAGAAAGAACCAATATAAGCAATCAGAAAGGATTGATCTGAATAAATGGAAACCATATTAAGAGAAAAGAGGCTGGTGTGAGGAATGGTGGTGGGGATACTTTATTAGAGGCTTGTTTATTCATTCAGTTATTTGTGTGTTTAAGGAACTTGCCTGTAAAGATTTATAATACAATACCAGCAGCAAACTCTGAGGGAAGTGGAGGAGCTAAAAAGAGATGGTTTCAAGTTTCCAGGCACTGAGAGTTTCCAGAAGGATCATTCCCTCCACTGATAGACAAAAAGTCTTAAAATTAACCATCACTCCTAGAGAGTGTATTCATTCCTATGACTGTGACCTGAAAATAATAAACTCAGAGAGACAGAGAGAGACAGAGAGACTGACTCAGTATCTTCTCTTTGTTAGTTGGTATCTACCATTGACACAGAAATTCTCCATCATTCTGGTGGGTTATTGATGGTCAATAGGCCATGCTTTGTTCCATGTACCTTTGCTAAGATATTTCACTGGGAATAGGGAGCTTGGATCTTGGACTCTCCATTTTGCTACAGGGTGTCACACAACTCTCCTGTCCACATCTCACATGCACATTTTTAGATATTGGTATAAAAGTCCTCAGTGGATTCTTATTACCCCTAGAATAAATCCCAAGCTCCCCACCTAGCCTCTACCTTCACAGCTCTCACCACTCCCCAACACAAACCTCTCTGCCTGCAGACCACCTCCCTCTGCATTCACTGTCACCTCCCCAAGAGCCATAAGTACCTGACATGCATTTCTAGCTTTTCAATTTTGTTCATCTTGCCTGAGGTACTTTTTCTAGATTCATCTGCTGCCTACCTTTAAAGATTCAATGGAAGACGTACAAAATCCAACATCACACTGAACAATGCCTTTCCCAAACCTTTATAGTCGAATGCTTAAAGTGCTAAAACTCCATCTATAAACTTCACTATATCCAGGCTTTTAGTGCAGAGTTCTTATCTCTCTGCCTAGATCTGGATCTGGTCTCTTGGGAGATGAGCATTGCCAGGACAGAGAGAGAGTAGAGTGTGGATGGTCTACAAGGACACATAATGTGAATTACTTGGGGATTTTTCTGCGTCCCTCTCATCCTCATATCCTACAACCATGTAAGGGAATCAGGACATTGTTCCAGAAGGTGACCTTCTGGTTCACATCTGGCTGACCTGTCCTTCCAGCCTGCAGCTCTGCAAGCCTGGAGCATTTCAAGAAAATTAAGCTCAGGCTCTCTGCAAAAAGCTTTCTGCTTCCTCTTTCCTTTTCCCACCTCCTGTTCCCCACCCCCGTATCTCTCTACCCTATTCCAATTGAGATTTGGACCAGTTTACACAGAGGATTTTTCTTATGTCCTAAAGCAATTCAAAAGCAAATAAAATAAACACTGTCATTCTCTCTCATAATAAAGAAATTCTTCTTATTTCTTTTAGTAAGAAAAAACAAGTTTCACACTTTAGGTTTATTTAGCTGGATAGAATCCAAAGACAGAGCTCTAAGTCAGAGGACAGAGTTTTAAATGATTACTTGTCTGTTTATAGATGAGTAATTGGACTTGCTGCACTGGAGCTGTGGGATGGTGACTTGCAGGTCTGATATTTATTTACATAATTCACCAAATGTAACCGATTTTGAAATATAGCTTATAAATATTTAGAAAATATTGTTTCTAAGTACCTGCAGCATCTTTACAGTGTATCAGGCTATTTATTTTGAAACACTATCTCTTTTTATTGAGAGGTAAGGTAGATAGCTGAGCAGAGATGCATACAGAGTAGAATATAATTAATATTGTGGGGGAGAAGGAAAACAAAATGGCTATTAGATGGGGAACAATCAGTCCTCCCTCACAGGAAAGGCTTTTTTATGCAGATGAGGATGTTGCTCCTAGATATGCATTTGAACTTTCCACGTTTAGTCGCCTTGATTTTATGTTTTAGTGGAAAAAGAATTTGTACAGGATAAGGAGGTCCTTCAGACCAAAACAATGAAGGCTTGGTGATCGATTTCAAAAGTGGCCACAAACTCTCCCCTTGCCCAGATTCATGTTTTTAAAATCAGACTTTGCTGCTCCATCCTTTTAAAGGTGAAATCTATTTCTCCATCCCTTGAATCTAGGCTGCAGTTATGGCATGCTCCAGCCAATAGATTGCATCAGAAGTTCACTGCACGTGTTTTTAACGTATGCCTCAAAAGGCTTTCCACTTTCTGCTCTAACTCTGAAACCCTGAGCATTTGCCATGTGGATAGCTTAGTCTGGGCTGCTGCATGATGAGAGACACATGTCTCAGTCATCCTCATCACCCCAGGTGACAGCCATCCAACTCCAGAAGCAGAGCCACCTAGCTGACTAAAACCTAACCACAGATACATGAGTGAGCCTAACCAAGGTGAAAAGAACCACCTAGCTGAAATCCCAGTCAAAACTGCAGACCTACAGAATCGTAAGTCGAACAAATATTGTTGCTTTGAGCCACTAAGTTTGGGGCAGTCATTTCAGCAGCAAAAGCTTAACTGGCATAGGTTTACAACGGCTCTAGGCATGAAACCACCCAGAATAGCACTTATGAGTCATAACCAATGTCCATTGCCTCTATTGTGGTCATTAAGTAAATCTTGCATCTACATGAAACAAGCAAGTCATTTATTCAGTCAAAGTCTATTGAGCACCTAGTTTAATTCAGGTACTGTCTGTTCAAGGCTGCTGGGAATACGATAAAAACAAGACAGATCAAGTTTCTGCCCTCCTTGAGTTCATATTCTAGTGATGAAGAAAGAAAATAACAAACAAGCAAGTGAATATATAATACAATGCAAGCTAGCAAAAGTGCTCTAAAGATAAAAATAAAGCTAGTAAGGTGAGTAGAGAGTAATGGGGGAGGCTATTTTTGATAGTGTAGGTGTAGAAGCCTTGCCAAAAACAAAAGATATGAGCAGAAAATAAAGTGCAGAAATGAGCTATATAAAAATCTAAACAAAGAGTATTTACTGTTTGCTGGGGCATTTTAAATTAAAATTATACTCAAGTGACCCCATCAGTCCAGGATTCCCTTTGTACCTCTTTAAAAACATTCCATAATCTGTCTAGTACTCATATCTATGTCATAATCAAATTTCACATTTTACATTTAGTGATGAAGTCATGTAAGCTGCTGAAAGAGATTGCTGGAGGGGGTGGTTAAAAATTTGTAATGTGGATTTGCTAATTGTAGGCAAAATCGTATTTTCATAATTATACAAATGTATTCCTCTCATAAAATAGAAGTTATTTCTCCAGTAATCTTTGATTCACTTTTTAAAAATATGTGTAATTAACTCTCTTATCCTTAGCAAACTAATACAGGAACAGAAAACAAAATACTTCATGTTCTCACTTATAAGTGGGAGCTAAATGATGAGAACTCATGGACACATAAAGGGGAAAAACACACACTAGGGCCTTTTGGAGGGTGGAGGTTGGGAGGAGACAGAGGATCAGGAAAAATAAATAATGGGGACTAGGCTTAATACCTGGGTGATGAAATAATCTGCACAACAAACTCCCATGACACAAGTTTACCTATGTAACAAACCTGTACTTGTACCCCTGAACTTAAAGTAAAAGTTTAAAAATATATAAAATAATTTTTTTAAGAAAAACTCTCTTCCTTTAACTCCTCAGAACTTCCTCTAAGGTAAGGCAGGGATTTTTGTTGTTGCTCTCGTTGTTTTTGTTTGCTTGCTTATTTTAGTAAAAAGTATTATGTAAGTGAGATGTTGTATATTAATGTATGTTTGCATACATATGTTTATTGCAGCATTATTTACAATAGCAATGACTTGGAATCAACCCGAATGCCCATCAATGATAGCCTGGATAAAGAAAATGTGGGACACGTACACCAAGGAATACTATGCAGCCACAAAAAAGAATGAGTTCATGTCCTTTGCAGGGACATGGGTGAAGCTGGAAACCATCATTCTCAGCAAACTAACACAGGAACAAAAAACCAAATACTGCATGTTCTCACTCATAAGTGAGTTCAAAAATGAGAACACATGGACACAGGGACAGGAACATCATTCACTGCAGCCTGTTGAGGGGTTGGGGATAAGGGGAAAGAGCATTAGGACAAATACTTAATCCATGCAGAGCTTAAAACCTAGATGATGGGTTGATAGGTGCAGCAAACCACCATGGCACATGTATACCTATGTAGCAAACCTGCACATCCTGCACATGTATCCCAGAACTCAAAGTAAAATTTTTAAAAAATGATGTATGTTGTTTATGGTGAGGAATAAATCAAGCAAGACACAGAGACAAAACTTTAGAGCTCTTGTTCTATGTTTGATTATTAAACAGCAATATTGAACCATTTATTTATTTGCAGAATTCTAAAGGCATCTAGCACCAAAACCAATACATTAACTTTCAGTAGGATGAATACTCCTATTTAACAATTGATATAAATCATCCCCTACAAGGGAACTAAATCTGAATAGGAATGTACACAATGGTTTAATAGAAGGTGAGGTTTAGACATAGAGCAATGTGCCTAAGACTGCTGACAGTTCACTAAAACCTATTTTTTTAATTTTCTGAGCACTGAGCTAGACTCTATTTTCTAGCCTACCTTTCATTTATGTGTGGTCATGTGACTAGGTTCTAGTCAATAGAATATGAGCAAAAGTGTGCAGTACCATGGAAAGGTATGGTCCATAAAATGACTGCAAGCAATAATCTCTTCTCTTTCCTTTCATTTGGCAAAATATTGGTACCCAGAGTAACCCTTAAGTCTGCATTAAAAATAGTACAACCTCCATCAGTCTGGGTCCTTTAAAAGCTGCAGGGAACATAGCTTCTATTTGCCTATACAATTAGAAAATAGCACACTTGTTCTGTAAGCTATTCTATTTGTCAGGAAGTAGAGGATGGAGGGCTATTGCTTCTGCAGTGCAGCACATCTTAATCCATGCAGTATCTACCATTCTGCCATGCCATCCACACCAGAAAAACAAATGTACAATGTTCTTCAGTGGTAATATTAAGGCAGGCAGGTGATGAATGAAAACAACTGCAAAAGAAATGTCAACAATGAGTTTTATCAACACATATAATCTTAAAAGACCTTGTTTGTAAACAGGGATTATTTCTTCTACATATTTTTGATTCCAGACAGGCGTAAAAGGTGTTGACTGAATAGTAGACTCTTAGAAAGTATTGAACAAATAAGTGAGTGAATGAATGAAGTGGAATCTCAGAAGACTTGGTAATGTCAGGAGACACGTAGTTTAGCAAATGTTCCACTGTGACATGACTCTGTGAATTTAGATATGTTTCTCTGAGTATTAGCTTCTTTCTTGTGAAATTATGTAATTGATCTAAATTTCTCCAAGCTGGGACATTCTGAGTCCTGTTTCTGAAGGTAACTGCTCCTTCCAATAAAGAAATGAGCAGTAAACAGAAGGTCTGAGGCTTCCAGTACTGTGAGAAAGGAGTCCTATAGGCCTAGAAAGCAATGTCTCTTAGGATTCAAGCCACAGTGTAAGCCCTCCTCTACTTCTGGGGTATTCCAGCTTAAGTACCTTCAAAACATCATGAAAAGACAGCATTAAATCTAGAAGAGGCCCTAAAGAGTATGTGATCTGAATTCTCTCACATCACAGATGAAGAAAATTAGGGGCTCGAAGGTTAAGCCACACAGCCACTCCTCACAGTCAAGGTTAGAACTTAGATTTCCTAACTTGCAATCCAGGTTCTCTGTTAGTCATACCATGTATTTACCTATGCTTAGCCCAATCCAGGCTTAAAATTATCTATATCCAGCCCTTGTAATGAGAATCTGCTGTATTTTGTTGGTTCATTTGATTGCTTTAAAAGATTATTTTGTGTTATCAAGGCCTTTTGTGTATTTTTTTCTTAATCAACTCCACCGTAGTCCTCTAAATCAACCCCGCTTCTTATTTTCTCCTATGATATGCATACGAAATATGTGTCCCATAATACACTAATTTGGAAGCTTTTCTCTAACACACTTCATCAGGTTGACACTACCAACCCAACTTCCAAGCTCCTTATGTTCTGGACCAAGGAAATTTCTTTTTAACAAAATAGCCATTATGGTCAAGAGAGATAGAGAAAGTATAGATGAGTAGCCAGAGCTCGGTCCCTGGGTTCAAAACCTGGTGTCTTCTCTTGTTTGTTACTGATGAGGGGTCAGTTTACTCTACCTATTCAAGTCCAATTTCCTCTCCTGTAAAAAAAAGGAATTTGATTGTTGTTTTGAGGCCTTACAAACATATGCATATTCTAGTCCAAGATCTGGTGAGTTATAAGTCTTCAATAATTGTTACTTCTCTTCTCCTTCCCCTTATCAGTTGCCACAATAAATCACTTAAGCTACCTGAGGCTAGTCCTTCATCTTTTATATGGGAATAACAATGCTTAACTTTATAACCTCATAAGACATTTTTGATAATCAAAGAGTTGATGCGTGTATGGTACTTTAAAAAAAAAAGAGGATAAGCTATTAAACAAAGACAGGGCCTGAATATTAACACCTCATAATTATTACTGTTATCATTACAAATATTCAAGGCTGCACCTGGCTCACCTGTCTTTATGAAGTTTAACATTAAGTCATAAAAGTCTTATAGGACAATCCTGCCTGAGCTATTTTCCAAACCAAACTGGTCATTTAACTTGCCTTTTTCTTTTTCTTCCTCAATGATCAAAGCTTTTGTTTCCAAGAATCTGTAAGACATGTCAAAAGCGTTTTCAATTGCCGTTCCTGAATTTCATGAGCCTTTGCTATAGAGGACTACAAACAGAAAAGCTATGGTTCTCCTCACTCTCCCACCCCAAAAGTAAAATCTTTTAGTCTTATGTTCAAAAATGCCAATACTTTGCCCACTCCGTACTGCTTGCCAATTCAGATGATGTTATATCATTGAGCTTATAAATCAGCAACTCTTCAAGACTATGGACATCACAGTGAATATTCTATGCCCTATAAAGCCAGAAGGCAGGAAAGGACCTCAGAAGTTACCCAGTGTTTTTCTTTATCACTTTCATTGCATGGGTATTTCCTGCAAAACTTCCCATTTTCCAGAATATCCCACTTAATACTTTGACCCTGCTAGGCTTAAGTGATCAACCAGCTATTTCCAAAATTGCAAGATTTTTTTTAAAGTTATCTTTGCCTGACCACTCAATAACTTCATACTCTAGTCTCCTGGAACTCATTCCCTTGGACCCCACCCAACTATGTCTTTGCCCAGAAGGTGAAGCCTAAAGAAGCCACAAGACAACCAGCACTAATGTGTTTCCTTTCCCTGAATCCTTTTCTGCTACTTCAAATGAAAGAGCCCTGCACTGTCAACTGATACTAAGCATCTCGCATAATGACTTGTCACTAAATTGTAGCCATTCAATTGTCTTTCTTAAAAAAATACTCCTTATTGCTTGAACTTGTAGAGTCAGCAGTTTTCTTTATGGTGTTGTTCATTACTGTCCTCAAAGTAATCCTATGCACTGTAATCCCTCCCCAGTCTGAGGTTTCCCTTCCTCTTCATATAGTTTGCTTTTCACTGTAGCTGCTGAGCAACATAAATCAATACAACGCACACCATAAACACCACGAGTGCTAACCCTGCCAATTGGCTCTCTTTAATTGGTTTCAGCTAAAAACCTGTAAACCTATTTGAAGTGGAAAGGCAGACAAATCAAAGGCAAGATGAATGACCTGGAAGGCCTTGCTGAGCTGGGGGGTTGCAAGCTCCAACATGGTATTTTTCATCTCTGTCATGGGTTTTTTTTGTTTTTTTTTTTTCCATTTCACTCTAGATCCTTTTTACTTCCCAGGTATTATGCTTCAGCAGCCTCCACATTCATAATTAAGGAAAGGAAGGTGTAAATACTCCAGAGGCCAAATGGTGCATTTTAGTGATTGTGCTAATGGAGACAGCAACCTGAACAGAATAAATATCCCCTACAATTAGTGTTATATTGACAATTTTTCATGATTATCTTCTTTACAAGTAAACTCAAGTCCTGATGAATTGCCCCTGAGATGTCACAAACAATGTCAGATTTGCTGCACATTTTTATTTATCACCATGCTGAGCTTTAAAAACCTATGGCTTTGTCTTGTTTCAAAATGTATGTATTTTTTGATTTGCATTGCTTCAGGGACAGCCTGTGGTTCATTCAGATATTGTGGTTTGTTTATCCACAGTGACAATAGTGCCTCCGGACTGCTGGGTTCCCCAAAGCCTGACGGAGGCTAACGGAGGTGATTGAAGGAGGCCACTTCACCTGAGGGGTCCCAGTCAAAGATCTCTGGGAATGGCTTCTCCACTAGACTGGTCCTCAGTTGGCCACACTCCACTTTCTTCCCTTTGCCTTAGGTGTATACTGTAGTCAGCCAAATTAGTCGCTAGTTCATGATCAAAGCAATTGAGCCTGGGATCTTTTTCTAGAAGGTTCCAAATCTTGTCAAGCATGCAATGGTATTTGAAAAGGAGAGGTTGTGTTCAACCAACAATAATTAAAAATGTATGCTAAAATAGTCATAGAAAAATCCCCTGGGTGGAAACACACCAAGATTGACACTCGTAAAAGGGCTTGTCAAAGAGTAAGACATCTGTGTATGCACACACCCACATGCAAACATACAACACTGGAGGAAAGGAGTTTTCTTTGGATGTGGGCTCAGATGTGCAGGCTATCTCACAGGCAGGGTTATCTCTTATGCAATTGCCATATCTAAATTAGCATTTCAATAACACAATCATTTCATCTCACTCTTGAAACCACTTTTATCTTCCATTTTATTTTAATAGGTGCTACAGTCAAATTTTAGGAGAGGCTACGTGCTAAGGCAGCCCCAAACATGATTCATCTTACACTCAATTGAGTGAATACAAATGCAGTCATCCGGCATGCTCATTTAGATCTTTCTTTAGTGTTATTATTTGATTCTCACTAGTAGCCCCCCAAAAGCCACCAGCTCAGTTTTCAAAGATCACTGTGAGGCTGAATTTCTAGCAATACCTTCAGGATGAAGCTGGTGGTACAAGGTCTATCTTGCCCAGGAATTAGATACCAGAAGATATCTACCAGGGTATTTTTAAACCTAACCAGCCAGCAGGGCATCCCTCTCATCCTGGACTCAGAATGAGAAACACAGAACATCTCCTTGTAACCTGTGCAAGCCAAGGTAAAGTAATGTTGTAGCAGTTAGTCCAGTGCTTCTGGTTTTAACTGATGTCATCGATCTTATCTCTCCCTCGAGTTTTTGCATCCTGTGATTGTGCCCATCCCTCCCTCCTTAACTTGCTCCATAGGTAAAACAGGAACAACTTCATTTATTGTAGGCACTGATTTCTCCCATTTTAAAATGACTCCCCAAAACTTTTTCAAGCCAATGGATTGCAAAATGTCCCATAATACTGGTGTGTTATTTGTAATAAAGTTTTTCCCAGTCTATGAAATTGCTGCTATCTAGATGTGAATGGGGACAGGTTGGGAAGCAGTTGGGTCTATGATACCTAGCAATAAACAACTGAAAAATCAGAAAAATGCTTTCTTTTATAGCCTGTTTTACAAATTTACCAGGAATTTTTAAAATCGCTTCCTTAACCCTGTTTCAATCAGTTGAGCTATTTAAAAGTTCATTGCCAGAGGACAGCCAGGGATTTCCCACAAGTGAGCTTAGCTGGATGTTCAGAGGACAATCAATTTTGTTTAGTTTGTTCACAAACACACAGAAACAGTTAGGTTTCCATGCACAGAACTTTCTTCCTAGCTTTCACTTTCCCTAATATCCCTACCTCCACTAAACCCAAAAAAGTTATGATCATCTGGGTTTTGGCAAATGCATGCAATGTTGGCAATCCCTATCTAATTGCAGGCTCATTTGAAGGAGATGTTGAAAGAGAAATTCTTCTGATTTACTATTCCACTTTTTCTTTTTCTTTTTTCTTTCCATGGCTTATTGCATGTTTAATCTTTAAAGTGAAAATAAATCTCTACAGGAAAAGTAAAATATCCCCTTAATACAAGTGTATACATCGCTTAACCTTTTCATAAAAATAATTTTCATTTAGCTAAATAGCTTAAATATTAATGCCCCTTCAAAGAGACTACAAGCAAGACTGCAAAAGGTGAAATGGCTGTGCCAATTTCTAGCCATAATTAAAGTTTCATTATACCAGAGTCTTCACAATGTTAAAGTAGTATGACTTGTGTTGGAATGAGCTGGGGGTATGTGCTTAGAATGTGGGGCTTCTTGAGAATGTAATAGTGCTGCTTTCCATGCTAACAGATCCCACTCATGTTTACTCTTTTTATGTCTGCCCTGAATCAAAATGAGTCTGTAATAATACAGTCAGAGAACAACCATTAATGATGGACAGTGATATAGTTTGGATGTGCGTCCTGCCCGCAGTTTCTCATGTTGAAATGTGATCCCCAGTGTTGGAGTGAGAGCCTGGTGGGAGATGATTGGATTATTGGGGGTCAACTTCTCAGGAATGGTTTGGCACCAGCCCCCCTGGTACTGTCCTGTCAATAGAGAGTTGAGTTCTCCTGAGATCTGGTCGTTTAAAAGTGTGTAGCGCCCCCCACTGTGCTCTCTCCCGCCTGCTTGTGCCACATGATGTGTCTGCTTTCGCTTCACTCTCCGCCATTATTATAAGCTTACTAAGGCCTCCCCAGAAGCAGATGCTGCTAGGCCTGCTAGGCCTGCAGAACCGTGAACCAATTAAACCTCTTTTCTTTATAAATTACCCAGACTCAGGTATTCCTTTATAGCAATAGGAGAACAGACTAGTATATACAGCTTCCAAAAAACCACTGGAAACGCCTTTTTATTTCCAAAAGTAAACGCATTCTAGCCAAGCAGCCCCTTCAGAGTTCTAGCAAGTTCTCTTTCTCCTTCTTTAACTCCATGATTTGTTTGGGGAAAACTCATCTATCCACGCTTCTTTCTGATTTCACCATTCTGTTCCCATCTACTCCATAAGGTCTGGATGTTGTCAAAGAGAAAGTGCACAACTACCTTCTCTCTCCAGTCTCGTTAGTAATTCTGATCCAAATTTTCCCACCACAGTTCAGAACAACTGGCACTATCTATGTACTTTTGGGGTTTGTGTCTTTATAATTCAAATGAATTTGGAAAGTTTTCCCATACCTCCAAACACTACTTTGCTTGTCGTGGAGAGGCAACTGAAAGGGAAGACTTGATGTGCAGTCTTATTCCAGACATCTGCCCTTTCCTGTCTCCTTTTAGAATGTCAACCGAAAATATATTTTCATTTTTTAATAAAAAGAGTGCAGTGAAAGTAAGATCAGCTAAAATTCTGGACAGCATTTCCCAATGGGGCTTCCAAAATAAATGCATCAACATTCTCATTTAGCGCCACCTGCAAGGAAAGTCTACGATCAGCATTCAGGCTTGATAATGTAAAAATGAAGATTAACACTTGGGAAATAAGTTTCAGGATCAGGTCTACAGAGGATAGTTATAAACAACAGAAAAATTCCTCTTGCAGATAGAGTCTTCAGAATACCTTACAAACATGCTATATTTGGAATTCATGTATTAGCTTCCTTCCCTTTTGAGTCACACTCATTCTTCTAAATCAAACAGCTTTCACATATAAGCTCAACATCATAAATTATGGAAATCTATTCTTTAATCATTCTTCCCAACCAAGGTTCCTTGAGATAATTAAGTCTCATAGAAAATGATTTCAGCCACTATTTTCTCAATTATCCCAAGGAAAGTACTTAGTCAGTACTGTTCTAGATGCAGAGCAGATAGGTTAATTTTTTACATACAATGGATGTCTTAGGGCATGAGGACTTAATCCTCTAGAAAATCTTGAGAAGGGCTGCTAGATGTTTCAAAGAGCATAGAAATACCATCACAAATTAATTTAAGTAATATTGCAAGGCCCTCCTTGTCCCAAGTATGACTAACCTGTCCACCACTATAACAACTAATAGTAGAAGTAAAAAGAAGATTAAATAAAGAATAACTTTCATGTGCCAAATGCTGACAATTGAGAAAGCCATAGAGAAGTTAACTAGCAACGACTGAATTTGAACCCAAAGCCTATGATTCTAAATTGCTAGGAGATAGAAAATAAAATTGATTTTTCTGAGAAAGATGGTAAGGAGTGGTAGGACTAGGGATCTGACAGAACTGAGGGGCCTGACCTACCTGCTGGAACAAGCAGGAATGGGGAGCAAGTCAAGATGGAAGTCAGCTTGGTTAATGACAACAACCAAAAAGGTCAAGACACACAAGAAAAAAAAAAGCCAGGAAGAGGACTGCAACTCTAAGGCCAGGAAGTGATTCAGACCAGGCACTGAGGTGCCCCTGAGGAGGCTACCATATACTGGAACCCTAGGGTAAAAGTCCAAGTGAAAATTTAAGAAGCATCTTAAAATGGTAAGCAGATCCAATTTCTTCTTTCAAGGAAAGTAGTCTTGCATCACATAATGATGTTTCCCTCAACAGTGGACTACATTTACAATAGTGTTCCCATAAGGTTATAAAAGAGCTGCCCTATACAGGGTATGATTTTTAAAAAATCTTTCATATCATATTTTTACTGTAGCTTTTCTATGTTTAAGTATACACAAATACTTACCATTGTGTTACAGTTGCCTGCAGTATTCAGTACAGTAACATCTTGTACAGGTTTGTAGCCTAGAAGCAATAGGCTATACCATATAACCTAGGTGTGTAGCAGATTATACCATCTAGGTTTGTGTAAGTATAATGTATGATGTTTACACAATGACAAAATCACCTTATGACACATTTCTCAGAATGTATCTTCATCATTAGTCAATGCACGACTGTATAAGGGTGTCAACAAGTGAAAGGAATCAAAATATACCATCCCAAAATATACTGTATTGACATATTGATTTTTTTGAGCTGAAGGCCATTGAGGAAAAAGCTGCAGGAAGAGCTCTTTCCAGGAGAAAGAGAACCAGGAAGAAGAGAACATTCTTATCACTGGAGAGAGGGAATCAAAGCTGAGATGAATTTGTACAAACCTGCTAAGATAATCTTCCACTAGTCTTCTTCTATGTTTCCTACTAACTTTTTCATAGCCCAAACTCAATTCATTACCATCTCTAGCCCAAACTCCTTTTTCTTTTGTCTTGTCACATCTCCACAAAGATTTTATCATTCTTTGCTAAAATGGTATATCAGGTCTCAGGCCTATACATGTTTTATGGTCTTCATTTCTTATATATCAACCCTCTGTGTACAAGTAAAAATATGAACATCAAATATTATCTGTAAGCCTTTCCCCTATTAATCTGTCTTTTGTCCGTTTAATTTTCAGGTCCAAACACAGATCCTAATGGGATAAAGGAAAAGTCTTTTCTCCCCTACACAAACTTCTTTTGTTTTCTTCCACTGCCGATCCCAGTCTGCTTTTGATTCCCAAGGTATAGTGTCTCCAATATCACTCTTCAGTCCTAGTGTATGGAATATAAAGAAGAAAGGGGAGCATGTCAGTCAAAAAAAAAAGAAAGAAAGAAAAATGGAAGCAGCACAATGTTGACTTAGAACTGACTGCCTGGATTTGAAAGCAGTGTTTGAGATAAAAGTTTATGGCTGAAACCCAGTGATTTTCCTTCATGTCTGGCTTGTCTTGGTTTTTTTCCCTAGATAAGATTCTATTTCTAAAATTAAAAATAGTTATAGAAATTAATTAATTTGTAAAGAGAACAAAGCAGTTGTATTCTCTGAAAGGCAAAATCAAAAGCTCTAGATAAAGGTATCCATGTGAAACATCTCATTCCCAGTTTATAAAATTATTTTGATGATAGATTCAATTGTTTGGATGCTGAGAGACTCAGGTAGCACTTGTTTAAAATTCTTCTCAACATTGAACTTAGTGGCATTGGATATCACAGACATGGTAATTTTCTTCTTGTACAGTACTTTATTGAATGTAAGACTCCATAGATTGTAAAGCATACCATTATTTTCTCCACCACTAACCAAAAAAGAGCCACTATTTAAACTATAACCAACCACTAACTGTAACAGACATTTGGTTTTAGAGATTTAAAAATGTCTCGGGGAGGAGGAAGGGAGCCTTGTCCTTTATTGCCCCCAGCTCCACAGTCCATGTACCTCTGAGGAAGTCTGAGGGCTACTATATTATATACACCTGCCTACTGCTTACTAGGATAGCCCTGCTGAGGTACCTAACACAGTCACTGCTTTTTCCTGCTTTGAATTAGCCTCTCAGCCCACTGAGAAGTGAGGACTGTGGTCTTCAGGTTTTAGGCATTTACCAGAGAGCTCAGCCCAGGGCCAGGAACAGAGATGCATGCAGTCATACGCTTCTTTAGTTTATAAAACACTTTTACTAATACACTAAAGCAGCCACATGCCCTGCACTACCTGACACATGCCACACTCCCACAATAAGCAAGACAGGGATTATGATCCACATTTTACAGAATAGAGATGCAGCCAGATTCAGTAACTTCACTTGCCCAAGGTCACACCAGGAGCACATGGTGTTGCTGTTAGGAAAGCTCAGTTTTCAACTCCCAGAGCAATACTGCTTCTTTTCCTGCTATCTGTCTTAGCAACCAGAATAAAGTTCCAAGTCTAAAGTTCCATATGGTGATTTCCACCTATTTGGAGACCAGAGAGTATCATAAGCACCTGAGATTAGTCTCCCAGATGTAGCTCCTATGTGGATGGCCAAAGGCATCTCAGAGCCACTTCCTCTGGGATACCTGCTGCCAGCTCCCTGCCCACCTAGCCCTCCTCCAGTGTGGAACTTTCCCATCTCTTAAGGCAGGAAGCAAAGGGAGTCACAGCCATGGGTTTAGGATTTATATTCCTGGCTTGAGCATTTTCTGAAGCATATGTATATATGTTGCGTATATATATAAACATAATATAATCCACAGAATATACATTCTTCTCAGCACCACATCACACCTACTCTAAAATTGACCACATAATCGGAAGTAAATCACTCCTCAGCAAATGCAAAAGAACGGAAATCATAACGAACAGTCTCTCAGACCACAGCGCAATCAAGTTAGAACTCAGAATTCAGAAACTAACTCAGAACCGCGCAGCTTCATGGAAACTGAA